>CAWYPQ010000213.1:0-249878 GCA_963965965.1 Trididemnum nubilum | reverse complement strand
TTTGAAGACCTTATAACAGAAATGAAGAAATTACCGGGTAAGGCTGTGACGAAGATTTCATCCTCAGTGGCAAAATAACATTACCTGAACAGTATTGGAATAATCTTATTAGCCCCTTGTGACAATTACATTTTTTTAATTAAAGGCCTAAGTAATATTACTGGCAGCGTTGGTTGCAGTTTTCAAGATGTAGTGTTTTATGGTCTAAAATGATGTAATTATTTTTTGCATGTGTACGACATAAAGTGTATATATATAGTAGGATGTAGGTTATGGTTTCATTATTATTAGTTTTTGTCAGGGTGATGTAGTCATTGCAAAATATTTTGTTTTTTGCACCAGGGTCATCGTTGGATGTGTATGCAGATGAGAACAAAATTTTGAAAGGAATTTTATTTCAAACACAGGAAATGCGCAGTAGTTTTCCTGCTTATCCAGAATTGGTGTTACACAAACTCAACGATCTTCGAATGCCACTTTATGTGTTACAAATTCTAGATGGGAATGGCCAAGCTGAAATTATCTGCTTTTGGCTAGTTGCTTCTGAAGATCGAAGCACTATTTCATATATGATGGATGCATTCAAAAAAAGGAATGACTGTTGGCCCAAAGTGCAAGTAATCATAGCTGACAAAGACATGATGGAACGCCATGTTCTTTGCAAAAAACTTCCTAATGCAGACATTCTCATATGTCTTTTTCATACCTACTCTTCGAAGTTTCAGACGAGAAATTTCGATGGAAAAAATGGGCATTTCATCTGTGGAACGCACCATGAGCCTCGAATTGCTACAGAAAATAGCATATTCAAGAAGTGAAGAAGAATTTACTGTGCATTATGATCATTTCAAGAATGTTGTGCCACGAAGTGTAGCAGAGTACTTTGATAAAAACTGGCATGGTATCAGGCACGAATGGGTGGAAGGCTTAAAGAGCAAAAAAATCAATTTTTTGAATAGTACTAACAATCGATTAGAGTCAACAAACCAGAAGTTGAAAAGTGTAATCTCACGATATTCTGGCCAGTGTTTCCTCTAACTTTTCACCTTCTGCTAAAATAGTGCAAACGTTCTAAACTCAATGTAAAAATCCCCAAAATTTTCTCATCATTTTTGTCCGGTTTCCATGTGATCTCCGAAAAAAAAAAAAAAAGGTCATCACGCCGTTGGAGGCATCTTTTTCTCTGATTTGAATGTTGATCTCCCAAAAAAAAAAAAGGTTCTTCGTCTGAGTTCTGCAACTTTTCTCCGCGATTTCAGCGACTTACCAGAGCGAGGTGCCGTGAACCGCGGCTGTCTACGGCTTTTGGCAGAAAACAAAAACGCCAATTTTTGGCGGCAGAAAAAATGCCGGAATTCGCAAAATTTCAGTGCGAAAATGCCGGAGAAAATTTCGCACTTTTTTGCACTAATAGGGAACACTGATTCTGGCATTACCACTTTTTTTCAGGATTTGATGAAATGTGTAAATTCTCTTTAAAAATGAACGAGACCACCGAGCTGCCAATTGGACCTTAAAAGTTCCCATATATCGACGTCATTCAGCACACGGTTTAATTGATTATCAAAAGTTTTTAACCCCATTTGCATTTGAACATTTGCAGAAGCAAATTGAAAGTTTTAAGAAAATCAATGTTCTTGAGAAGTTGAGTTCTTTATCGGCGGTAGTAAAATCAAAAAGTTTTGGCGATGTGGAGGTGCATTGTGACTCCTGCCCTTGTGCTTTTTTTTCGTCTATGCGTCTTTCTTGTAGGCACATATTTTCGGTGGAAAATTACTTGAAATTGTCACTATATGATGAGTCACTGTGAGCAAGTCGTTGGACCTTGCACTACAACAAAAGGAACCATCGTATCTATGGGTCATTGCAGGAATCTTCTGAGATCAGTAATTATGACAATGACGATGAAGCAGTAACAACTGAATTGGAAAATTGCAAAAGAAAATGTACATTAACTGAACAACAAAAGTACCGGAAAGCACATGACGTTTTGGCATCCATTGCGCAAATAATCTCAGAACAGGGCCAAGCGGAATTTGATTACAATATGGAAGTTCTAACAACACTTAGAGATTATCTGCAAGAAAGAAGAAGTGTGGTTGTCGCAGAGCTCATACAAAATACAGGTCTGTAAATACTTTATCAATACAGTATAATACTGTTCTAATGTGATGAATGGATAGCAAATGGTGTTCATTGCCTCGAGCAACTGCACTAATTTGTGTGGCATACAAAATGTCTTTTGCTTAACTTTTAATTTTGTGGCCAAAAAAAAAAACTATTATTTTGAGTCATGACAGAAACTGTCATGCTTTACCGTTGTGAGTTTTTAATTCTATTGTTCTACAGATGCCCAAGCTGAGATGGATGTGGAGCGCTGGATGGGAGTCGATGGAGAATTGCTTCAATCAGGTAAGCGCATACCGAGTTTTTTGAGTCTTTTCTTGATTTTTGAGGTGCAGGTAACAGTGTTCTTATTATTATCAATATTTTTTTTTCGAAGAATAAATCTTAAAATTACATACAGTATGTAGACTTAATATTGTAACATTTTGGCACAGCTTTGCAAGCCACCGGGTTTTTACGTCTGTTTCTTTAACTCTTTCCAACAGTGCAACTTTGTATGTATAGCACCTCCACCCTCTATCGTTTTCTCGTGATAGTAGAATAAAGATGTAGCAAACTTTTAGAGCAGAAACTGCATCGCGTCTTGTCATTTCAAATACAGTATCAAGTGTTGCTTTTATGCTTTTGTAGATGATCAAAATCAAAAGTATGACGAACACCTGACGAGAACCGATGAGGAAGTACACCTGACGAGAGCCGATGATGAAGAACACCTGACGACGAGAAACAAAGAAGAATCAGTTCAAGCTGCTTCTTCAAACACTAATGCAGGTTGGTAATGATAAGGCTGGTCGATAGTGTTAAAAACAACCTTATTTTGTTCCAATGGACAGTCTTATTAAATTGCAAAATGTTTGTACATCACTTTTGCTTTGACATGATTTTGAGTTAGCATCATTCAACCAACTCCTCCACATCCATTTAGTTTAAGATTCTGCCCAGTACATTGATACTGATGCCTACTTATCATAACTATATTACAGCAGATATATTCGTTACAAGAGATATTAAAATGCCTCCAAAGCAAAGGAAACGCGGAGACCAAAGGGGGCAGGACTAACTGTTGTAGGGTTACCAAACAAAAGGAAACGTAATGGACCAATACCTTTTATAGTGAAGTCGAAAATGCTTCAGGCTAAAGGTAATATGTGATTTTTGAGTGGATGGTGCTAGTTTATATTTAACCGGTATATTAGTTTCCGATTCAATTTCTAGATAACAAGCAGGGCTTGAATCCTGTAAGCATTGTGCAGGACGATATGTCATTAGTTAGCTAGATTTACGCTTTGTACTGTACATCAACCATTCTCTATTGGATAATGCAGCCAAGCGTTCTCTTTTAGGTGTAATTTCTGGGCTCAGATGCACTTGCACAGTTCTCACCAGTAGCACAAACTTTGATAGTCAGACTATATAGTCGGACTTGTAGCACGACTTCGTATGCAGAGACCTCACTAGTAAGCTCGCACTAGTAGTCAGACTATTGATTTTCGCTCATATTTGCTAGTGCAGTCGAGACCTGTCTGGAAGTCTCACTAGCTGCTTTTTTATCAGCTTTGTTGTAGTAACAGCATGCGCGTGTGATTGAATAGTTAACTATGTTTACTGCCCATGTGGCATGCAACAAGCGACGTGGTGATTCGATACAGAGCTTACGCTATTGCCAATTTAAAAGTTGTGTCATTGTTAACCTGGGAGTTGGCAGCTATCAAGGAAAATACAACACTATTGAAAATGAGCGGTGCTGCCTTGGGTCACTGCAGGGTAAAAGTCAAACCTAATGGAGCATATATAATTAATACGTTTGTTTTTGGTAGAAATGCTTAACTGGTTTCTGGATGGCGAATTGGTTGATGAACTCCTGCATTCCGACTCTAAGCCGTTGGCAGAGGAACATCAAGTTGAAGTTCGTCCAGAACGAGTTCCAATGAAGTGTTTGGATGATAATGTCTCTCTTAATAACATCAGGTCGTACTTTACGTTTGATGCTTGAAAAGCAGTAGAAAATGTCCTAAGCATTTTACGTGCCAGAGGAATTTGGTACTGCATCTCCTGCAGTAACAATTTGGATGCTGCAGAAAGTTTGTGCTGCGACTCTTGTTTGGACTGGCATCATCTCAACTGTGTTGGCCTAAAACAACCTCCGAAGAAGCAAGTGTGGTTTTGCCGTAGTTGCCACCAAGCGAAAAAATAATTTTGAAATGGATAGCATTTGTCCGCATCAAGCATTATGTTTATTGTTCAAGCTAAAGTATTGGTCTTGGATGCTGCTGTGAGTTTATTGTTGTAACGTCTTATGCGCAGTACATGGTGTTTCATTTTCTACCATTTTTGAATTTGAAAATGCCTGGGGTCCGATTGGGTGGTATTTGGGCTGAAAAGTTTCAACTATAGGATATCTCGATATTAAGCGCCATAACTGAATAATAGGATTCCACGACAATTAACCGGGTGCAATTGACCGCGAACAAGTTAACTGGGACCAACTGATCGTGACGTAAATTTGCCTTAAACCAACCAACCCAAATCAAAATTGACCACGAGGTAAATTAACCGTGCCAGATTGACCGTGCGTGGGCGGAATTAATACAAAATAAAAACGTTTATTCAAATAAACAAAAAGACTTAAAAAAACACATAGAGCACTACCTAATTAAGGGCAATAAAATTACAAAAACTCTTGAAGCAATTGCTGCATCTCCAGAATGTAATTTTTCCGTCTGATCTTTGTCCATCGCTCCAGAAAATGTAATGGTTGTAACTTGTAAACTAATTTTTTCTTCCATCTGCATTTTCAGACTTTTTTTCTAAAACATAACATCTGCCATTTTCAGACCGTAAAATCAGTTTTTTTCTAAAAGTGTCAGCATTTAACTTTAAAGTTACGTAAATGGAAATGCTTTTACCTAACTGTAAATGCTTGTAAACAAATGCCTGTAAATGCTTGTAAACAAATGCTTGTAAATGTTTAAAGATACAATGCGGAGTTGTCAAAAGCTGACATTCGAATTACGTTTATTATGCTAAAACAATTACGTTTATTATGCTAAAACGATTTAAATGTATAGCGGTTGATTTGTTGCCGATTGGTTTGTGTCGCCGGCCAATTTGTTGCCAGTCAGTTGATCAAAACCAATTGTCGCCGGTTAATTTATTCACAGTTAACTGACGGGATCCCGAATAATAGTTGTTCTATAAACTTTTCACCCCAGACGTTTTGAAAATTTGAAATGGTAAAAAAATGATACACCTTACACAGTATTTGTAGTAGGCTACTATTCATTTTGCTATAGCTGAGACACCATTTCCTAGAAATTGTTCTTTTTTTGAACCGTTTTATACCAGTACACACTATTTGGTTAGTATTTATCTTTTGTTGCTGCAATACCATTACCATACAAATAATGGCTGTACAGTGTATATACACTTTTCACTCCAGTCATTTTGAAAATCTGATGTGGTGAAACAATGATACACCTTACACAGTATTTGTAGTACACCTTTTCATTTCTTTGCTGCAGGGATAACATTACTTACAAAGTGTTTTGTTTTTGCACCGTTTTATACCAGAACACAGTATTTGTTATTATTTTTTCACAATTGTCGTAGAAATTTTTTTTCACAATTTTCACATTGAAACGATTGGGTGAAGAAAGAATACGACAGTGCTGTGGTTTTACCAAGCCTAAATGTATGTGATGTTATTTGTCTATGCTGTATTACTAATATTGAAATTTTTCTTGGTTTAATTTTGTTTAAATGTGAAAGACGGTATCTCAAGAACGTTGCAGTAGCAATTTCATGCATTTTTGTCTAATTTTCACTGCCGTATTTTATTGGTTTTGGTTTTTTAATGACTTCTTTCTTTAATAAACTTTTTACCATAAGGGTGTTAACCTTTTCAAACGACTGGCGTAGTGGTTCGAGAGTTCGCTTTGCTGTTGGGAGACTGGGTTCGATACTTGGTCGAGTCATAGCAAAGACTCAAAAAATGGTATCCATTGCTAACCAGCATTACGGTTAGTGTGGAGAATGAAATCGAAATAGCAAAAAAAAAACAATGCAGTCGCTATGTAATCAAATCAGTTCTGGCGCTACAAAACCAAAGTATTTTATTTGTTTGCATGATTTATCCTCCTATCATGACAAAGCGTCCAAGCGCTATACAAGTTTGCTTAGAAATTGCCGGCCATCTGTCTACCACACTGAGATGGGGGAATCCCGTTAAATGCCTTTGCCAAGGCACAACAATTGAAAACTTGCCGGCTTTCACCCACACTGTCCCTTTAATGCTGAACGTCAAGCAGGGAAACTGTGAATACCAATTTTTAAGTCATTGATTTGACCAAACTCAGAATCGAACCCCAAGTTTACCGATCCAGAAGCAGACGAACGCTATTTTCACTTATTAGAGCAGGAGTCGTAGAAACCAATAAAATTCTTTAATCATAAATATAAGCCAAGGAAATAGCAGCAAACCAAAATAATTCAGAGGTTGACCAAGCATCTACGCTCTGCAAACAATAACTTAGCCAAGGAATGCAAAAGCAGTACATGTCAGTCGGGTTCGGGCTGGATTTTGAAAAATTCAATAGGGCCAAATGGGCTTTAATCGGGCCAAATGCCGTAGTAAAGTCTCAAATACAAAAAAGTTGAAGATATTATGCCGTGCTGCCTACTTTTTAATTCTGTTTTCTCGACTGTATAAACATTGCTGTCTGTAACTGCATGGTGCTACTGTTGATGGGTAAAACAAATTTTCTTTTTTATGACAAGTTCCTTAAAATTTAGTGTGATATTTTTGATTTCGGGTTTAAATCGGGCTCAGACTGGCTGATAAAATAGGATTTGGAACTGCATGGTGTTACTGTTGATGGGTAAAACAAATTTTCTTTTTTGTGACAAGTTCCTTAAAATTTAGTGTGATATTTTTGATTTCGGGTTTAAATCTGGCTCAGACTGGCTGATAAAATAGGATTCGGGTCGGGTTTGACTCTGCTAGAAAACTTTTCCGTAACTTTTAGTTCCAAAAACGGAAATTACGGTCACGTAACTTGTAATTCCAAAAACAAAAATTACGGTCAGGTTAACCTTAGCCACTAGCCTACCTTTTTTAAAACGCATTAATTTTATTAATGAAACCTCATGGAATCATATCATTGATAACTCAATAAAAAATAGGCAGTGTCTGCTGCACCGACCTGGTTTCCAACATCTAATCACTGCTGCACCGGCGGCGGCGGTCGTTTTCTTTTGCTGTTCAATTTACTATCTCTCCAGCTGGCATCGCTGCCTGAACCCTAACTCTAATAATAAGATTTTAGAGAAAAAAAAAGGATTATGTAGCAAAATAGCTCTCTAGCGCTATTTTTAATAAGCGTGTCCAACGAGTATCGATATCCCAGCACTAGGCATTGCAGCCAAGCGTACTAACCTCTACGCCATCAGGGCTTCGAATTTTATGCGTCAAAGTGCTGTATTTAAATCGAATCAATGCAAAAAACGCAATTTAATACGCTGCCAGTGCACCAGCGATTTGATGTCCGAAACCGGGACGGTGCAGTAGACACTTCCTAAAAAATAATGAAGTCTCAAAGTTACCCCAACATCAGGGTAAGATTGATAAATTTTTAATGTTTTTAAAAAGCATGAAATCGTAGGAATTTCTTTACAAACGTTACGTGGCATTAAAGATCAGACCATATTCAGCAAATTTACTCTCAAGTTCTCAACCACTGCATTTACATACAGCCTAAACAATTAAGACAACACACTTGAAAATCCTCAAAAGTCTATAATAGTCTGATAGTTACCCCGGTTCACGGTAGGTTATGCAATAGCCTAGGGCAATAGGGTAACTATTACCACTGGCACAGACAGACAGAACCACCAACTACCACTCAGTACAAGTAGGCCTACTCATCAAGCCCTGCAAAACCACTGTGGCAAAACTGCTGAAATTCACCACGCTGCGCGGCGCGGCGTGGTTGCTCTAACCGCGTACGCAGCGCGGCTACCATCACTAGTACTGGGTATATCTGAGACACCAGTAGCTGAGTAGGCCTACAGCTTGAAATTTCTAAGTTCATAATCAAGTTTTTTACGATAAACTACCAGTAGGCTTACTTGCAGGCGCGTAGCCAGAAATTCGCAATGGGGGGCTGTTTTGGGGGTCTGGGGGCGGAGCCCCCAGCGCTCGAAAATTTTGCGTTTTTTTGCAAAATAACTTCATTTTAGGGCTATTTTGATTAAAAAATAATGCTTTTAAAAACGTGGCTTACAAATTGGCAGTGCAAACATGATTAAACTGGTTGCATAAATGGGCTATTTGGGAAGTGGCTAATGGTAAAATGTTAGTCCTCTTGTTTCGATGCTGGTAAATTATAAAATCGAATAGTTCAATGAAACTCACACGGAGTAATCTATTTCGTATACAGTTTATAGAGAAATATAATTGGGGGGAGGGGGCTAATGAAAAGAGATTTGAGAGAAATGATCGGAAATTAACTAATACTGAATAGCCCCCCCTATTCCTCAGTTTATATTATGTTTGTTGATGACACCTATGTTTAGCATTTTTACACTTGTGATCAAATTTGATTGCTTATTTCTTACCATTTTTCGAAGTTTTCATTTATTCGTTAGTTTTATTTTTGACAAATTAGCCCCCCCCCCCCTGAGCATATGTTTCAAAAGATGTTTTAAATCACTATTTAGTCCACTCCAGAGCATAAAACAGTCTCAAAAGTGCTAAAAACGTGGTGTTTTTTACCATTCTGCATTTTGGTCGACATGCCAATGGGGGGGGCTGTAACCCCCCCCGCCCCCCCCTAGCTACGCTACTGCTTACTTGCTCTATCTATTACACCGAACCACGTAACAAGCTTGCGGGGGCCCATGTCCGGATCCTATACACCTCCCCGAAAAACACCTTCCAGAAATTACATTTCCCCGAAAAACACTTGGCCAAAACTACATTATCCCGAACATACATTTCCCTGAACGTGCATTTTCCAGAAATTACATTTCCCTGAACATACACTTGCCAGAAATTACATTTTCCTGAATGTGCATTTGCCAGAAATTACATTTTCCTGAACGTGCACTTTCCAGAAATTATACTTTCCTGAACATGCACTTGCCAGAATGTACATTAGCCCGAATGCTCATTTGGCAGAATGTACATTTGGCCGAAATTACATTTCCCCGAAAACTTATTTTCCAGAATTTACACTTGCCAGAATGTACATTTGGCCTAAAGTACATTTCCCCGAAAACTTATTTTCCAGAATTTACACTAGCCAGAATGTACATTTGGCCGAAAGTACATTTCCCCGAAAACTTATTTTCCAGAATTTACACTTGCCAGAATGTACATTTGGCCGAAAGTACATTTCCCTGAAAACTTATTTTCCAGAATTTACACTTGCCAGAATGTACGTTTGGCCAAAATTACATTTCCCCGAAAACTTATTTTCCAGAATTTACACTTGCCAGAATGTACATTTGGCCGAAATTACATTTCCCCGAAAACTTATTTTCCAGAATTTTTACTAAACAAAATTTACGTTTGGTCGAAAACACATTTCCCCGAAAACTTATTTTTCAGAAATTACATTTCCACAAAAATTCATTTTCTAGAAACTATTTTTCATTCGAAAAATTATTCTATGTTTAGGTTATTTATTTCTAGTAAACAGAACAAACTTTTAGGTGAAATTAAGAAACGTTGCTATAACAGTTAGCTTGCGGAATGAGAAATATAACCTAGCTTATTAGTCAATTTGCTATCATAAGTTGTGCTTCAAGCGTAACGAAACTTAGAAATTAAAAATCGATGCAAGCATGTTCACAGAGGCAAAGCAAGCTTACTTTTACCCAGGTTACACTTTTGTTAGAAGAGCCAATAAATTTTAAGTTGAGCTGGCTTCTCATAGTTTTTTGCCAATTTGCTGCTTCATTTGTTCTTGATATTATTCCTTGAATTCTGAGAACGTTCATGTCAATTTAAACGACCATGCTTTTTAAAGTTATTTTGGAGTCCAATTCCGAATGCTCTTGCAGCTTGAGCAAAGACTTTTTTGCAGCATCGTAAAACTGCAAAAGCGAAAAAGTACGGAGTTTTTTTTTTGACTTGAGAACATCCAAATATTTATGAGTTGCTTACGCTGTTTGAAGCAGCACTCTGTAATTTTAGAATCGTTGCAATATTTTCCTTGTAAATACTGGAAAGTTACTAAAATTTAATCGTTTTGAATTAGCACAGAATTTAGTTGCTTTCAAGATTTGAAATTTATTCTTTTTTGTTTCCAATCTTTTTGTTGCTGATGGAGGCTGGCATTTTTTTAGATTCTGAGCAACAATGAGCCTGGGTTTTTTTGAAATATTATTGTTATAAAAGAAAATAGTGTAATTCGTCTTGCGTTCGCGACAAAATTAAATCTGCAACTGTAGTACGAAGTACGTAGCCAAAATCTACGTCAAACAACACTTGTTGCATTCCTCGGCAAAAGATTTCGCGCTTTAGCTTACCAACACTCAAGAAAGCAGCAATGGCGTGTATCCGCAACCAGCTTCAAAGAGCTTTTGGTTGAAACCTACCGAGAAAGCCACTTCTACGGAAAGCTCATTATGATGTCAATTCCCGCCATTCACATTTCATACAATTTAGAACATTTCATTCGCAGTTCATGCGAAGGTAGCAAAAAGATAAGTAATTCCTTCAGGTGACGTAACAATTAAAACCTACGAGTCTTCCTGTAGCAAATACTGACCGCATAATGCAATGCCACTCCTAGTGAATTTTCACTAAATCTAGTGAATTTTGGTCCGGTCTAATGACCTAGTGAATTTTACGATCTAGTGAATGTTTTGTAGAATGTGAAAATACCTGAAAGACCTTTTTTATGTTTTTTAGAGATGACCAAGAAAATTACGCGAAAACCGTGCGTCGCTGGCGTGAAGACCTTTTTTTGGGAGATCACCTAAAAATTCACGCAAAAACTACGACCGGTGGTGCCACTCCGAGTGAATTTTATATACATCTAGTGAACTTTGGTCCGTTTTAGTGTCCTAGTGAAACGATCTAGAGAAATTTTTGGAACTTACCAAGTGATTATGTTTTATTTTTTTGAGATCACCTAAAAAGCAGTCTCATTGTCTTGTTTTTAACTCAATTTTAAATTAAAAGCACAAAGCGTTGTGAAAATTTTTGTGTTTCACAAAATTCTAGTGAATTTTGAAGAGTAGCCTGTGGCAGCATTCAGTGGCGGATCCAGAAAATTTTGGTGGAGGGGATGACAAAATTTATAAGCACGGATTTTCTATAGGCCTAATCTCAAAATTTAGGATGTTTAAGATTAATCTTCTTGACGTCGCGCAAATTTGCTTGGCATATTTTTGATCAGGCGCGTGGCAAAAAATCTGCAATGAGGTGGCTGTGTACGGGCCTCCAGTGGGCGGTGGCATTTTGCGGTGTGGGAGCGTAGCCTTTAACCGCCGGAGACTGGGGGTCTGGGGGAAAAGCCCCCAGCCGCTGGAGGCACGGGGGCCTGGGGGCAGAGCCCCCAGCGCTAGAAAATTTTGTATTTTTTTGGCAAAAATAACTTAATTTTAGGCCTATTTTAATAAAAATTATGCTCTTAAAGCACGGCATAAAAATTAGCATTTGCAAAAGCATGTTTATACTAGTTACATATATGGGCTTTGTTGGAGGTACCGGTAGCTATTGCTAGAATTTCAGTTCTCTTATTTACAAGCTTGTAAATTATAAAATCCTATCCCCGTAGTTCAATAAAACTCTCAAGGAGTAATCTATTTCGTCTATATTCTATAGAGAAAGATATAAATAGGGGGGAAGGGGGCTAATGGAAGGAAGTTTGAGAGAAGCGATTGGTAATTAACTGCAGTACTGTAATACTGAATAGCCCCCCTCCCATATTCCTGAGCTTACATATATTTGATGATACCTGTGTTAAGCATTTTTCAATAAACGATCTTTTTTTCAATAAACATTTTTCAATAAGCATTTCTAAATAACATTTTCCTGCCCCCCACCCCTACGCCCCTACCCTATTGGCTTTAGAAATCAAGTCACAGTCGCACGGCCTACCGAGTATTCACTGACGGCTTTTTTTCAAATATGTAAGCTTAATATTACACATTAGCAGGATGCATGTTATGTTTAGGCTGGTGGGGGGATGCATCCCCCCCCTAAATCCGCCACTGGGTAAGGAACAACGTAGAATGAATGATCTTGTCGAGATTGTTGTTGGGGAGGTAGCTGTACTGCAACTGCATAGAATGAAAATTCGAATTTCCTGCTGTTGAGAATTCTCTGCTGTGTACTTTTGACCGGAGAATTTTGAGTTAATATTTGTTTGCTACCAGGCTCCTGTCAATCTTTCGAATTGAACCATTTTACCAATTTACACATTGGTGTCAGAGAAACATTAATTTTTACTTTAAATAAATTTTCCCTCAAGGCGCGTATAATGCCTACCTCAAATCAAAATGACAGTTCCGTACGGTGTTTTTTTTTTATTCTTCAAATTTATTGATACGAATAGGCCTATTTTATTGTATTATTGTATAAATATTGGGAGAAAACGCTCACCTAACGAGCTCCATTAAAGCAAGACTGTGGGCCAGTGCTTCCCAATTTTTCATCACCGTGACCTATTTTCTATTCGAAAATTTTCCATTGCCCACATCTAAATCGCTAGCTTAATCGCGATTTATTAGTTTTCAGGTGATCCCCACAAAAAAAAGATATGGTATTCACGCCAAAAACCGCAAATTTTGTGCTAGCTCACACTCTAACGGGCCCCACAGCCCTAATGATTAAGACAGTTTTTTAACCGAATTTACAATTACCCAAATAGCTCTAGCCCACCACAAAATGCTCCTATGGCCCGCAGGTTGAAAACCCCTGCTGTAGGCCATACGTAAGTGTAATGGTTGTCAAATTTCATTTTCGTCTTTTCATACGTCTAAATCTGCGCTAAGGTCAGTAGCGTTGGCGGGGAAGTGATGCAGTGCCGTCGCTACAGGGAGCCATGTACCCCGATTTCAGTTTACTCAAAATGCTGTTTTTGCAACATCACGGAAAGATAAGACAATAGTCAATCATGGAAATAAAGCAATAACAACTTTTAAGCATAATTTTCCTTTGACGTTTTCAGATCTTTTGCCAAATTGTTGGCAATCAACTGGTGTACGTAAATGTGACGGAATAACCCGCCTTTTTACTGTAACACGCCTATACAAATGTGTCGCGGAAGAGGGATATAAGACTGCAGAATCGCTACCGATACTTTGTTAGTGATTATGACATAAACAATAGGTGAAAACAGTTTTTTCAAAGAGCAGCATCTGTTTTTGATCTTTGAGGCACACTTAACATTTTTAGGTCGCAGTGAGTGGAGCACCATTGTGAAGGGGCCTAGGCCCTCTTAGCCAAGTCACTTAGAAAATTTAACGTCAAAATATAAGCGTTTAAAAGTATTTAGACTTGACCTGAAGTAAGGGGGAGAAGGCTAAAGGGGTGAAGCAATTTAAGCCTTTGAAATGACTTCTGAATTTTAGCAATTTAATCATTGATGCCGCTTCAAAAAGTGCGAAAGATGATTAAAATGCCGTTAAAATTGCTATTTTTGTGCTGTAAAATCTCAAACATTGCCCAGTAGTTGGGTGGCTCCGTCCCCAGGCCCCGGTCTGTGACACGCTCGAGTTGCATCAGTTTGTTTAGCAAAAGGCCTAAATTAGACAATTTTTGTGCAAAAATAATTTTTGCTTCACCTCTCCAGCAAAATCCTGGTTGCGCGTTGGGCAGCATTCACTGCTGCAGATAGAGTTTTCAAGCGATTACGGCAGGGCCACAACTCAGGGGGGACCAGGCAGTGGCGGATCTAGAAAATTTTTGGTGGGGGGGGATGATAAAATTTATGAGCACAAATTGTGTATAATCTCAAAATTTTGCATGTTTATGATTAATGTTCTTGACCTCGCGCAAACTTGTTGGGATATTTTTGATCCGTCCCATCCCAAAAACGTTACCAGTATATAAAATATTGTTTTAAATTTAACCAATGACATAAAACTAGTTTCATGTCATTGATTTAACCAATTCAATTCAAATTAATAACATAAAACGCTTTTTTCGTCTTTCCTGCGTCAAAAATCTATTAATTAAACTTTCGCTAGCATAACCGTCTGCATCTACACAGAACAGGCGCGTTGCCAGAAATTCGCAATGAAGGAGCTGCTTGGGGGGTCTGGGGGCGGAGCCCCCAGCGATCGAAAATTTTGCATCTTTTTGCAAAAATAACTAAATTTTAGGACTATTTTGATAAAAAATAATGCTTTTAAAACGTGGCATAGCCCATTGGAGTGCAACCTGTTTTAAACCGGTTGCATAAATGGGCTATGTGAAAAGTGGCTAGTGGTAAAATTTTTTCTTGTTTACATGCTGGTAGATCATAAAATCCTATAGTTTGATAAAACTCACACGGAGTAATCTATTTCGACTATATTTTATACAGAAAAATAATTGGAGGGGGACTCATATAAAGATATTTGAGAGAGGTAATTAGTAATTAACCAATACTGAATAGATTCCCCCCCCCCTGTTCGTAAGTTTATAGTATTTTTGTTGATAAAAACTATGTTAAGCATTTGCAATGAGCTATATTAAATTTGATTGCTTATTTTTGGCCATTTTTCAAAGTTTTTATTGATTTGTGAGTTTTATTTTTGACATATTAGCCCCCCCGAATATATGGTTCAAAAGATGCTTTAAATCACGTTTTAGTCCATTCTAGTCCAAAAACCAGTCTCAGAAGTGCTAAAAACGAGGTATTTTTCTTATTCTGCATTTTGGTCGACAAACCAATGGGTGGGGGGGCAAAAGCCCCCCCTCCTTGGCTGCGCTACTCACACGGAATGAGTAAAAACTACCTGCATCGGACTTTGATATTTCTATTGTCAAAAGTCTATTTTGTCAAGTGTTCATTCAGCATACCGTAACTAACAATGTAATACAACTACATTCCAGAAGACATTTTACTTGATGTTCTATCAAATTGACACACTTTTTGTGCGAAACCGCACTATTGTATTGCGCCGGCGCGTAGCCAGAAATTCGCAGTTGGGGGGCTGTGTTGGGGGGTGGTGGAGCATCCAGCCACCGGAGGCCAATGGGGGTTTGGGGGCAAAGCCCCAAGATGCCGGAGGTACGGGGGTCTGGAGGCGGAGCCCCCAGAGCTCAAAAATTTTGCATTTTTTTGCAAAACTAACTTCATTTTAGGGCTATTTTGATTAAAAAATAATGCTTTTAAAACGTGGCTTAGAAATTGGCAATGCAAACAAGATTAAACTGGTGGCATAAATGGGCTATTTAGGAGGTGGCTATTGGTAAAATGTTAGTTCTCTTGTTTAGATGCTGGTAAATTATAAAATCGAATAGTTCAATAAAACTCACACAGAGTAATCTATTTCGTATACAGTTTATAGAGAAAAATAATTTTTGGGGGGGCTAATGAAAAGAGATTTGAGAGAAATGATTGGTAATGAACTAATATTGAATAGCCCCCCCCCCCTATTCCTTAGTTTATAGTATATTTGTTGATGACACCTATGTTTAGCATTTTTACACTTGCGATCAAATTTGATTGCTTATTTTTTACCATTTTCTAAAGTTTTCATTTATTTGTTGGTTTTATTTTTGACAAATTAACCCCCTTCCCCCTGAACATATGTTTCAAAAGGTGTTTTAAATCACTATTTAGTCCACTCCAGTGCATAAAACAGTCACCAAAGTGCTAAAAACGTAGTGTTTTTCCCATTTTGCATTTTGGTCGACATATCAATAGGGGGGCTGTAGCCCCCCCCCCCCCCGCTCCTGGCTACGCTACTGGTATTGCGTGTGGTTTGAGCGAAAATGCGGCATAATTGAACTCCTGATGTGTTAAGCCTTTATCGTTGAAAAGTACGAGTTGTGAATTTTGCTAGTTTGGCGCTTTCAAATCATTTGGACCTGTAAAAAACTAATTTCTGCTTTATAAAAAGTTCGCTGTAAAAATAACTTTTTCCTCCCCCCGCCCTACCCCACCCCCCCCCAATGGCTTCAGAAATTATATCACAGTCACCCGGCCTATCGAGTATTTACTGATTGCTTTTTTTTTAATGTTTAATATTATGCATATGCACGTTATGTTTAGGCTGGTGGGGGGGATGCATCCCCCCATCCCCCCCCCCTAAATCCGCCACTGGGGCCAGGAGGGGCGGCGCCCCCCAAACAAAAATTTCGCCCGCCCAAACCCCAAAGCGACAATAGGAGAAAATATTGGTAGGCCAAAGTAGCCTATTGTAAGGCTGTTGATTAATGATTTGAACTGATGCGAAATATTGCGTTTCGCAAAACTTTTATAATCAGTACATTGATTGTGGTGCCACTGGCACCCGGTATGCATAAGCCTAACGCATAATCGCAATCCTTGCTTGATTTAACTGACAAGCTACAACTTGTTTAGTAAGTAAAATCTTTGAAGAATATTGCAAAATTTTATTGTGACGGAATAGCAACTATTTTACAATCAAAAAATTGACGTTAGGTGCGGTTGCGGTAGCACCATGGTAGCACGCTAGCATTAGCATTTAGGCGTCATTGGCACATTTGGCAGCTTTTAATGATTTAATATTCCTAAGGGAAATGAATCACTATCCTCACGATGGTATAAGAGCAGCCGAAACCAAATCAATGCTTCGTCATTTATGGTATTTTTCGGAACGATTAGTTGTTTCAGCTTTCTTTGATGACCGAGTTTCAAATAAAACTATAGAGTTAATGGCTAAAAATTTGCAAAGAAATCCTACATCCACAAACTTGGCAAGGTTGAATGAGAAAGATTTTGATTGCACACTGGGATTAGAAAATTACGTTACGAGACGGTCAATGTGCTTTTTTGATCTGATTGAAGCAAACGGACAAAAAAAAGCAAAATCATTCCTGTCTCAACCTCCATCAACCTGCCTGACAGACAAAAATTATACAGAAACGAAATTAACTGTGCATGAGCTGAAAGTAGTAAACGATACAGCACAAAGAGGTGTTGCTCTCATTCAGGCATACAGCGGCAGCCTTACTCGAGACGAAGAACAACTGCAATAGGCCTACTTGCTCCAAGTAGTTGCAGCTCATCGTCAAGCTGTTCCCCAACTTACCAAACTTACCAAAAGATATTTTACATGACTGAGTTCATTCAATCCATCACTTGTGTTTAGAAACTTGTTTTTAGTTTTGCTTATAATTGCAATTGCATTTGCATATTTGTATATTTTATACCCATTTCGTAATTTCTGAAGTGCATTTATTTTTTTCTGATGTGCAGCATTGAGCCACAACATCTATTGTAATGTTAGACTATCATATTTAGTGGGTTTTTTGAACAAAATAAACAAAACTTGGATGTGAGTACACCTTTTAAAGACGTAAAAACAGTTTTTTTTTATTTTTCTTGAAAATTTGATCAGATAGCTTAATAAAATGTATTAAACACTTATGGAAAATCATATCTTCTGCATCTTTTGGTTTTTATTTGAAGTTTCTATCTCGAGTAGTTAATGAGATATGGCAATTTTGTGATATAGGGGGGCACGCTTAGAATGCGGGGGGGGGGGGGGTGCGCGACCCCAAAATGTTAATAAAAGTCAAAAAAATTACTTGGATTATTTTTGCACCAAAACACACCTTTTAAGCCCCTTGGAGAAAAACATATCGGAAAAAAGTTTTTTTTTTGACCACCCAAAGCCCCCATATCTATTTCCGAGTTTTAATTTTTTTTTGATGAATATTCATGTTCAGCATTTTTTAGCAAGCGATCAAATTTGATTGCTTATTTTTGCCAGTTTGAAAGTTTTTACTTGTTAGTGCATTTTATTTCTGACAAATCAGTTTCCCCTGAATAATTGCTTCAAAAGATGCTTTAAATCATTTTGAGTCCATTCCAGGGCAAAAGACTGCATTCTCAGAAAGCTATAGCCATTACCCCATTGCTGTCGCCAGGGCAAACGAAGCGAAGGGACACTAGCCGAAAGTGGGAGGCACTAAAATAGACTAAACTTTCGCATATTAAAACCGATCTTCACATCTGGTACGGCTACAAATATATATTTAAAAATGCAGTATTCAGGTCTAAAAAAAGACGTATAAGGCCGGCAACGTTTCTTATCTCGTTTTCGTCTGCGGCCCCAAATAATGGTACAATAGATAGCTATGCCTACTAACCATGTTATTGCCCTGGCCAGATTTATATTGTGCGGGGCCCTTGACACTTTAACAATTTTTGCAACATCTTCCTGTCAAATATAGGTGAAGACCAAAAAAAGTCTCACCATTTGAGCGCGGAATCCCTTGCTAGTACTGTGCCATATTATGGTCAATCCGGCCCTAGTTATTGCATTACGTTTACAAAAAGTTAAATGAGGGCCTTAGATAGAAACTTTTAAAACAAAACTCTCCATTTTTCCTGGGTTATATATACATTTAAATTGGTTGGCTAAAACTGAATTGAGGAGACCTGGTTGTCGTTTATTCTTATTAATTACTTTTGTAAGCAAAAAATGCTAGAAACTGAAACTGAACAAACAAGAAGCTTTTTTGTCACATTTTTGTCATTGGTGACATATCAATTGGAGGCGGGGGGCGGAATCCCTGGCTACGCCTATGTGCTGGGCAGTTTGTTTTAGAAATGAGAAAGCTTTTAGCAACCTCTGAAGCTGAGTTCAATTCATTGGTTGGTGCGGGTATGGGTTCGAAACCATTCGGGACAAAAGCAGCGATTATTTTTGCCTTTCGGGAATAAATTCAAGTTTGGACGTGAAGGAGCAAGAAGGTTAAGCTAACCAGGGGAACCAGATGCATGTGCAGATAATTAAGTGAAAGGAGTATCGGTAGCTTCAGAAAAAGCAGGATTCGAACCGGGGTGAGGGTCTCTAATACTTCTCATGACGAACCTATCCATTACCGCCAAACAAGACAAAACGCAGTGTACAACAGTTACTAAACTACTTTTTGGCCAAGGTCAAAGTGACCACGTGCACTCATTGCTAATGCTAGCGTGCTACCATGGTGCTACCGCAACCGCACCTAACGTCAATTTTTTGATTGTAAAATAGTTGCTATTCCGTCACAATAAAATTTTCCAATATTCTTCAAAGATTTTACTTACTAAACAAGTTGTAGCTTGTCAGTTAAATCAAGCAAGGATTGCGATTATGCGTTAGGCTTATGCATACCGGGTGCCAGTGGCACCACAATCAATGTACTGATTATAAAAGTTTTGCGAAACGCAATATTTCGCATCAGTTCAAATCATTAATCAACAGCCTTACAATAGGCTACTTTGGCCTACCAATATTTTCTCCTATTGTCGCTTTGGGGTTTGGGCGGGCGAAATTTTTGTTTGGGGGGCGCCGCCCCTCCTGGCCCCCCCTGAGTTGTGGCCCTGCCGTAATCGCTTGAAAACTCTATCTGCAGCAGTGAATGCTGCCCAACGCGCAACCAGGATTTTGCTGGAGAGGTGAAGCAAAAATTATTTTTGCACAAAAATTGTCTAATTTAGGCCTTTTGCTAAACAAACTGATGCAACTCGAGCGTGTCACAGACCGGGGCCTGGGGACGGAGCCACCCAACTACTGGGCAATGTTTGAGATTTTACAGCACAAAAATAGCAATTTTAACGGCATTTTAATCATCTTTCGCACTTTTTGAAGCGGCATCAATGATTAAATTGCTAAAATTCAGAAGTCATTTCAAAGGCTTAAATTGCTTCACCCCTTTAGCCTTCTCCCCCTTACTTCAGGTCAAGTCTAAATACTTTTAAACGCTTATATTTTGACGTTAAATTTTCTAAGTGACTTGGCTAAGAGGGCCTAGGCCCCTTCACAATGGTGCTCCACTCACTGCGACCTAAAAATGTTAAGTGTGCCTCAAAGATCAAAAACAGATGCTGCTCTTTGAAAAAACTGTTTTCACCTATTGTTTATGTCATAATCACTAACAAAGTATCGGTAGCGATTCTGCAGTCTTATATCCCTCTTCCGCGACACATTTGTATAGGCGTGTTACAGTAAAAAGGCGGGTTATTCCGTCACATTTACGTACACCAGTTGATTGCCAACAATTTGGCAAAAGATCTGAAAACGTCAAAGGAAAATTATGCTTAAAAGTTGTTATTGCTTTATTTCCATGATTGACTATTGTCTTATCTTTCCGTGATGTTGCAAAAACAGCATTTTGAGTAAACTGAAATCGGGGTACATGGCTCCCTGTAGCGACGGCACTGCATCACTTCCCCGCCAACGCTACTGACCTTAGCGCAGATTTAGACGTATGAAAAGACGAAAATGAAATTTGACAACCATTACACTTACGTATGGCCTACAGCAGGGGTTTTCAACCTGCGGGCCATAGGAGCATTTTGTGGTGGGCTAGAGCTATTTGGGTAATTGTAAATTCGGTTAAAAAACTGTCTTAATCATTAGGGCTGTGGGGCCCGTTAGAGTGTGAGCTAGCACAAAATTTGCGGTTTTTGGCGTGAATACCATATCTTTTTTTTGTGGGGATCACCTGAAAACTAATAAATCGCGATTAAGCTAGCGATTTAGATGTGGGCAATGGAAAATTTTCGAATAGAAAATAGGTCACGGTGATGAAAAATTGGGAAGCACTGGCCCACAGTCTTGCTTTAATGGAGCTCGTTAGGTGAGCCGTTTTCTCTCAATATTTATACAATAATATAATAAAATAGGCCTATTCGTATCAATAAATTTGAAGAATAAAAAAAAACACCGTACGGAACTGTCATTTTGATTTGAGGTAGGCATTACGCGCCTTGAGGGAAAATTTATTTAAAGCAAAAATTAATGTTTCTCTGACACCAATGTGTAAATTGGAAAAAAATGGTTCAATTCGAAAGATTGACAGGAGCCTGGTAGCAAACAAATATTACCTCAAAATTCTTTGGTCAAAAGTACACAGCAGAGAATTCTCAACAGCAGGAAATTCGAATTTTCATTCTATGCAGTTGCAGTACAGCTACCTCCCCAACAACAATCTCGACAAGATCATTCATTCTACGTTGTTCCTTACCCAGTGGCGGATTTAGGGGGGGATGCATCCCCCACACCAGCCTAAACATAACATGCATCCTGCTTATGTGTAATATTAAGCTTACATATTTGAAAAAAAGCCGTCAGTGAATACTAGGTAGGCCGTGCGACTGTGACTTGACTTCTAAAGCCAATAGGGTAGGGGCGTAGGGGGGGGGGGGCAGGAAAATGTTATTTAAAAATGCTTATTGAAAAATGTTTATTGAAAAAAAGATCGTTTATTGAAAAATGCTTAACACAGGTATCATCAAAAATATGTAAGCTCAGGAATATGGGAGGGGGGCTATTCAGTATTACAGTACTGCAGTTAATTACCAATCACTTCTCTCAAACTTCCTTCCATTAGCCCCCTTCCCCCCTATTTATATCTTTCTCTATAGAATATAGACGAAATAGATTACTCCTTGAGAGTTTTATTGAACTACGGGGATAGGATTTTATAATTTACAAGCTTGTAAATAAGAGAACTGAAATTCCAGCAATAGCTACCGGTACCTCCAACAAAGGCCATATATGTAACTAGTATAAACATGCTTTTGCAA
Source organism: Trididemnum nubilum (assembly GCA_963965965.1). Classification (NCBI taxonomy): domain Eukaryota; kingdom Metazoa; phylum Chordata; class Ascidiacea; order Aplousobranchia; family Didemnidae; genus Trididemnum; species Trididemnum nubilum. Next base: position 228,039 of record CAWYPQ010000213.1, on the reverse strand, counting down.
ATGCTAATTTTTATGCCGTGCTTTCAGAGCATAATTTTTATTAAAATAGGCCTAAAATTAAGTTATTTTTGCCAAAAAAATACAAAATTTTCTAGCGCTGGGGGCTCTGCCCCCAGGTCCCCGTGCCTCCAGCGGCTGGGGGCTTTTCCCCCAGACCCCCAGTCTCCGGCGGTTAAAGGCTACGCTCCCACACCGCAAAATGCCACCGCCCACTGGAGGCCCGTACACAGCCACCTCATTGCAGATTTTTGCCACGCGCCTGATCAAAAATATGCCAAGCAAATTTGCGCGACGTCAAGAAGATTAATCATAAACATCCTAAATTTTGAGATTAGGCCTATAGAAAATCCGTGCTTATAAATTTTGTCACCCCCCCACCAAAATTTTCTGGATCCGCCACTGAATGCTGCCACAGGCTACTCTTCAAAATTCACTAGAATTTTGTGAAACACAAAAATTTTCAAAACGCTTTGTGCTTTTAATTTAAAATTGAGTTAAAAACAAGACAATGAGACTGTTTTTTAGGTGATCTCCAAAAAATAAAAAATAAAAGAGTCTTCACTTGGTAAGTTACAAAAATTTCTCTAGATCGTTTCTCTAGGACACTAAAACGGACCAAAATTCACTAGATGTACATAAAATTCACTCGGAGTGGCACCACCGATCGTAGTTTTTGCGTGAATTTTTAGGTGATCTCCCAAAAAAAGGTCTTCACGCCAGCGACGCGCGGTTTTAGCGTAATTTTCTTGGTCATCTCTAAAAAATAACAAAAGGTCTTTCAGGTTCATTAAAAATTTTTTTTTTTTTTCTATTCAATGATTGTCAACCTAAAACTATAGGTTTTCGTGTTTCGACCAGTAACTTAGGCCACCTTCACGGCTAGCATTTAGAAGCATAAGTTATTCATCTATACAATTTACTATTGTAATATACAGTGCGAATGAGCTATCGCGACGCGTTTTGACCTTGCTCAAGGGTCTCATCAAGCGAAAAGAACAACACATTTAAACATGCAATGATATAAAACTGCAACCAAAAATTTGGAAGCAAACATTAGCAGCTTTCAGGTATTTGCACATTCTACAAAAACACTCACTAGATCGTAAAATTCACTAGGTCACTAGACCGGACCAAAACTCACTAGATTTAGTGAAAATTCACTTGGAGTGGCATTGCATTATGCGGTCAGTATTTGCTACAGGAAGACTCCTAGGTTTTAATTGTTACGTCACCTGAAGGAATTACTTATCTTTTTGCTACCTTCGCATGAACTGCGAATGAAATGTTCCAAATTGTATGAAATGTGAATGGCGGGAATTGACATCATAATGAGCTTTCCGTAGAAGTGGCTTTCTCGGTAGGTTTCAACCAAAAGCTCTTTGAAGCTGGTTGCGGATACACGCCATTGCTGCTTTCTTGAGTGTTGGTAAGCTAAAGCGCGAAATCTTTTGCCGAGGAATGCAACAAGTGTTGTTTGACGTAGATTTTGGCTACGTACTTCGTACTACAGCTGCAGATTTAATTTTGTCGCGAACGCAAGACGAATGACACTATTTTCTTTTATAACAATAATATTTCAAAAAAACCCGAGGCTCATTGTTGCTCAGAATCTAAAAAAATGCCAGCCTCCATCAGTAACAAAAAGATTGGAAACAAAAAAGAATAAATTTCAAATCTTGAAAGCAACTAAATTCTGAGCTAATTCAAAACGATGAAATTTTAGTAATTTTCCAGTATTTACAAGCAAAATATTGCAACGATTCTAAAATTACAGAGTGCTGCTTCAAACAGCGTTAGCAACTCATAAATATTTGGATGTTCTCAAGTCAAAAAAAAAACCTCCGTACTTTTCGCTTTTGCAGTTTTACGATGCTGCAAAAAAGTCTTTGTTCAAGCTGACAGAGCATTCGGAATTGGACTCCAAAATAACTTTAAAAACATGGTCGTTTAAATTGACATGAACGTTCTCAGAATTCAAGGAATAATATTAAGAACAAATGAAGCAGCAAATTGGCAAAAAACTATGAAAAGCCAGCTCAACTTAAAATTTATTGGCTCTTCTAAAAAAAGTGTAACCTGGGTAAAAGTAAGCTTGCTTTGCCTCTGTGAACATGCTTGCATCGATTTTTAATTGCTAAGTTTCGTTACGCTTGAAGCACAACTTATGATAGCAAATTGACTAATAAGCTAGGTTATATATCTCATTCCGCAAGCTAACTGTTATCGCAACGTTTCTTAATTTCACCTAAAAGTTTGTTCTGTTTACTAGAAATAAATAACCTAAACATAGAATACTTTTTCGAATGAAAAATAGTTTCTAGAAAATGAATTTTTGTGGAAATGTAATTTCTGAAAAATAAGTTTTCGGGGAAATGTGTTTTCGACCAAACGTAAATTTTGTTTAGTAAAAATTCTGGAAAATAAGTTTTCATGGAAATGTAATTTCGGCCAAATGTACATTCTGGCAAGTGTAAATTCTGGAAAATAAGTTTTCGGGGAAATGTACTTTCGGCCAAATGTACATTCTGGCAAGTGTAAATTCTGGAAAATAAGTTTTCGGGGAAATGTACTTTCGGCCAAATGTACATTCTGGCAAGTGTAAATTCTGGAAAATAAGTTTTCGGGGAAATGTACTTTCGGCCAAATGTACATTCTGGCAAGTGTAAATTCTGGAAACTAAGTTTTCGGGGAAATGTAATTTCGGCCAAATGTACATTCTGGCAAGTGTACATTCAGGCAAGTGTTCATTCTGGCAGATGTAATTTCAAACAAGTGTTCATTCAGGCAGATGTAATTTCAGGCAAGTGTTCATTCTGGCAGATGTAATTTCAGGCAAGTGTTTATTCTGGCAAGTGTGATTTCTGACAAATGTTAATTCTGGAAAAAGAAAGTTCAGGGAAATGTTTTTCTGGCAAATGATTTTCGGGGAAATGTTTTTCTGCGAGGTGTAAGGATACCTTATATCCCAACTTCCGCCTTGACTCGGCGCGTAAGGAGGGATTCGTACCCAGTTTGTACCTTTTTTACGAAGTGAATTAGAAAATTCACACGATCCGAGTAAACGAGAAAGCGTGTCAGCCGCAGCACAAAAGGTGCTACCATTATCTGAATGAATCGTTTCAACACTTCCGCGAAGGTTTGTGAAACGTGAGAAGGCTAACAAAAAGTTGTTTAAGTCAAGTCCAGTAACGATTTCCACATGAAGGCAACGAGTGCTAAGACATGTGAATAGCAACCCCCATGCTTTGCAGTCGCTCCGACCCTGGCGATACATTATAGGTCCCAAAAAGTCAGTGCCACAGATTTGGAAGGGTTTATTTGCCCTAGTGACACGAAAGGAAGGCAAGTCACTTAAAATTTGTCTCACAGATTTTGCCCTTTGCAATGCACACTCACCACAATCAGTAATATAATGTTCAACACTTCCATTTCCAAAAATAATCCAAAATTGTTGGCGAGTTTGCATTAACGTATACAAAGGTCCCGTATGCCCGGCCAAAATATGCTCATTTAGCACAATAAGACGAGTCAAGGCATGCCGACTGGGAATTATGAACGGGTGCCTAGTATCCACAGGGAGTTCAGCGTTTTCAAGACGTCCTTCAACGCGCAACATTAAGTCGGAATCTACACAAGAACGAAGATTTCTTCAGGATTTCAATTCATTGAGTTTACGCATTTGGTTAGGGTTCACAAAGCCTCGGCTTAACTTTTTTAAAATTTGATCGTAATCATCAGGAGTGCCTTTTTGCAACAAACTTATAGCGGCCCCGAAACTTAGATATTGAAGAAATCTGACCGCATTCATAAACGCAAAGTTTAAATAAGCAGCATCAAGTTTAGGTTTTTCAAACTTTATCTTTTTAGGCTTAGCAGCAATAAACTCTTGGAAAGCAAGCAAGTATGCGAAACGCTTTTTTAACGCGTATAAGTTAGGCGATGTCTCGATCAGTTTTTCGAGAGGATCGTCCGAACAATCCTCACCCATCAGCTGACCAGGCACCGAGATCACCCGCACGGTAGACAGAGAGGAAACAGGTTTGGCGTCCTCTGAGCCTTGAAGGAGAAACTCGGACCCATTCAGCCAAAGGCCGAGCAAGTCCCGATTTTTAACACTTTTTTCTCTCGTGCCAACGTCAGCAGGATTTATTGAAGTGCCAACGTAATGCCAAGAATCTGGCGGGAACACAAGAATAATCTTGTCAATTCACCGTTTTACAAAGCGCGACAAATGTAATTCCGAATTAGTGATCCATTTATGGACAACTTGCGAATCGGTCCAAAATTTAACAGTAGAAGAAAGATCTTCAAGGGCTTTCAAAGCCTGCAACATTAAATCGCTACAGATTTTAGCAGCTTCCAATTCTTTACGGGAAATTACCCAGCTTGATTGATGATTTAAAACAACACGTGGTCTACCTGAGATAAAACTCAAAGTAGCACAGCCGTTAACAATTCGGCGCAAATAAATTACGCAAGAAAAGGCATTATCAGATGCGTCGCAAAAACCGTGTAATTGATAAATTGCAGAATCTTTGTTTTCACAAGGAGTTTCGATATTTGCAAAACAATAGCGCTCAAGTTCGACGCATGACAAGTCTTTTAACGAAGAAATCCAAGAATTCCAATTTTCAATAATATCGGCAGGTAATTCATCATCCCAGGCGAATTTAGCCGTAGCCACCCTCTGCAAAATCAATTTCCCTCCCAGAAGACAAGGACTAGCTACTCCAAGGGGATCGTACTAGCGAGTTGACTGGCCATCCGGCGCCATCCGGCGCCATCCGACAGGGGAAAATTTTTATTAAAACTAACTTTAAGCTTGTCATTTTCCACGTCCCAAACTACTCCTAGAGCTTTTGAGTCTGGCTTGGGTTCGGCCCCAATAGTAACTTCACTAATGCTCGGAGCAAGATCACATTGTGGAATTTCAGTGAGTATAGCTTCAGCGCATAAATTAGAAATCCACTTTCTCAGTTTAAATCCCCAGCTATTAAAAAGTGCAGTAGATTCCCGAGCAACCTTTTCAAGTTCAGACAAGGAATCGTTAAAGTATAAAACATCATCCATGTAACAATTTTTATCGACAACGCTTAGCGTGATGTCACTAGCGCTTGTAGGATTTTCCGAAATCACACTTTTAAAGGCGAGTAGCGCTGCGTAAGGAGATGAATTTATTCCCCAAACGTGTCTCGAAAAACGAAACACGTGATGCTGAAACAAGTTTTTGGTGAAACGTGTTAAAAGCTGCTGAGCTTGGGTAAATTGCGTTTTGCAATCCCTTCCTTTCTATCCTTGCCTATGGATTTGACTATTGACTGTGAGGGAACAGTCTTGTAGATTGGAAGAAAGGCCCTGAACTGGTCTTTACATCGTATTTGAGACTACTTCGTTTTTTCTGTACTTTTCTTAGTTCAATATAATAATAAATTTCATTAAAAATCAGTGAATCAAGCGCTCAGTTGTCAGAAGGAGAAAGGGATTGGGAGAGTTTGGCATAGCTCTCCTACACGTTATTGAAGTTGGCTATAATGCTACGCATCGTTGCCGTGCAGAAAACACAAAACGGTTCTGATTGGCAAGTCTTAGCAGATCTTCAAATTTAAGAATTAAGCTTTAAAGAGAAACGGTTTGACAAACTGACACATATCGCAAGACTTGGTGATAAAGACTTCATAGTTCGTAACAAGGCCTACAATGCAACTTTTAATAAACTTTTATTTAAGAAATTCTCTTGTTGGCTATGTACCAAATAACAACTTTAAAAACATTAGGCATGATAAAAAGTGATCACAAATTCGATTTAAAGTCCAAAAACATTCAAAACGAAAAACTTTTTTTTCGGAATTGCCAAAATTTGGTGTCACTATGCTATGCCTAAACATTGACAATTTTTTTTGAAACTTGACCAAAAGGGTTTTTGTTCGAAACCACCAACTTGAGCTAAGATAGAAGTTGTCACAACAAAATTTTCAAATTTATGGGGCGGCTGCAACCAGGGTGTCGAACCGTTTTAGATAACGGTTCGGGTTCAGGTTTAGCTCCTGCTTAAAATATTTTAGCGGTTCAGGTTTGGTTCAAGTTCACTTGAGCACCATTTTCGAGGTTCAGGTTTGGTTCAGGTTCACTCAAGTAAAATATTACTGGTTCAGGTTCGGTTCAGGTTCATTGACTTAAAATTTAACTGTCGTTACTCGTTTCGTCCAGAAAAAAAAAGGAGAAATTGCTGATCTTGATGATGATTACCGCTGCTCTTATTGTGCGTGTACCAGCGCCAGCGGCATCCGGATATGGAAAAATATATTCTTACTTTTGTTAGGGGTTCAGGTTCGGTTTGGGTTCACTTGAGCACAATTTTGAGGGTTCAGGTTTGGTTCAGGTTTACTGAAGTAAAATTTTGCTGGTTCAGGTTCGGTTCAGGTTCACCAAAATGAAACGGTTCATTCGGATTTACGGTTCGGGTTCAGGTTCGGTTCGACACCCTGGCTGCAACACCCTAGTAGGTAGGGATGAAAAATTATCTTAAGATATATAGCTATGTAAAATACTGTATTTTTGCCGTATTTAAGCAGTTTTTGAATGAAACCTATTTTACGCGAAACTTTTCCTAGCGGTATTTGGACTTTAAAACAAAAGTTACATGACCTATTGCCTCGACAGTTGGTGCAAATAAAGATCTTATGACGAAACGCTCTTGAGTCACATAAACAAAAGTATGAAATTAGCACTGGTTAGTTGCAAAATGGCCAATTAAAACTAAGAACACGCAATGCGAGCGTAGGCCGTTCCAATTGCGTGAAGCACAACAACATACCAATTTCGATTTATACTGACGCAAACAATTAATTGCGTGAAACTTTTGCAGTACATGGCTTTATTTAGTCATCCTAAACGAGGACTGGAGGCAAAATCAATGGGTTTTTTTAATTAGAGCAGTCGTATTAGATTAAATTGGGGTTGACTCCATCTTTCTTGAACAGCTGTTCCAGAGATATTCTACTTCAAACACGACCGAGGGCGATCCCTAACTGCTAATAATTTTTACCAGCAACTATGACGTTTCAATGTTGTAGCCCAACTCACAGAGGCCTATATTAACCTTTATGTAAGTTAAAAGACCTTTGTGGTTTAGGATAATTGCTGGGTTGCTTTAGAATAGCACTGAGGTGGCGTCGTCGATGGGTAAGGATTGCCAATAAAAAGTATTTCTATAGATAGGTCCCTAGGTTGTGTTTAAGTAGAATATCTCTGGAGCGGCTGGGTCAAGAAAAATGGAGTCAACACCAATCTAGCTTAATACGATTGCTCTGTCTTTAGATACCTCCATTAGCTTTGCCTTCAGCTATTGTTTGATTACCGTTAGTTAAGCAAGTTAAACGTCTTTAAGCATGGCAACAAAAACGCTAATCTATGTAACTTTTAAACCTTTTTTCATCGTCTTCTATGACTGGTTACTTTTCCATTGTAGCAAGCAATTAGCAGTTTAATTTGCATACCACTGTTTATTATATATACAACAACAACATTGAAATAATTTTAATCAGAAAAATTACACGCAAAAGTACATAAAACAATTGAATGAGAAACGCTTAGGTTTCTTTTTAAACCATTCTCTCGATTTTGCACCAAAAGAATTGTTAAGTATTCTTTAAAATATGTGGTAAGTTAAATTTAATAATGTTTCATTGTTTATACCTTTTAAGAAAAATTTTGTCTTCCCCTAAAGCAATATCGTCTTGTTGCGGCACCGAATACCGATGTGTTATTTCAATAATACAGTACAATAAATACCGGTATAGTAATGCGACAAATAGCTGTGTGATAAGTCAGCAATGCAGGAGATATCGAAATAAAACACTTAAGCATCAAAAGCAATTGAAACCGGCATAATGGAAAATACCAAACTGCATTTAACTATATATGCAAAATGACGTTAAATCTGCAAATTGGCAACCGTGTCAAAATGCATATTTAGTTCAAGTCCATAATCACAACTGCTGTACGGTCTGCACCCTGCGCTCTGCCATTGGGCGCAAAATGTGAAGTAAAAAAAAATATGTGTTTTTAAGCTTTTTTTGGTGCCAAATTGCATATTTATTAAAATTTGCTAAATGACACATGCCAAATTGCGTATTTATTAAAATTTGCTAAATGACACAATAATGCCAAACTTCATATTTAACTAAATATGCAAAATAACATGCAGTTTGGCATTTGCCATTTTGCATATTTAGTTAAATATGCAATTTGGTATATGTCGTTTTGCACATAGCTGAATATGCAAATTGACAAACGACATTTTTGTACCACGTCAATGCGTAGCCTAACATCCACAATCAAATTTACAAAACACAACGCAAATTTGGCATTTTTGCAACTTTAGAAAGTAAAGGAGCAAGAAATTTGCTGAAGAAGATCGGCATTTGACAATATTACGATTGAAATGAAACAAAATTTAGTTCAAATAAGTATAAAATTGCGCTACTAACCGCAAAAAAATTAATTGACAATGTAAAGCAATTTGCTTAGCTGGCGTTAGAATGGGTAAATTTGAAAATACTTTGCTTTACGAGTTGAAATTAATAATGTCAAACAGGAGGCAATAAAATCACATTGAGACAAAATAATTTTTCAGTGCTTTTGGACCTAGTTTTCAAGCTAGTATAATAGGTGAAGATATAACAGGACCTTTACTGCTTTTGAGAATAAAACTTCGAAAAGCATGCAGAGTTGCCAACGGTACGGAGTCAAATGGGTTAAATCTTTTCAAAAACAATACAGCCAAAATACTGTAGAACATATTTATTGAGACATAAAACAAATTTATTGTGATGTGATTAGTGTATACCTGTAAAAGTACAAATTAATGTTTAATTGCAAGTAGCCAGGTAAGAAGATGCAGTAAAATAAGTCTTTTCTGCTGTCCAATTTCATATTTTTCCTTGATTGTCAAGCCCCGCCATTGTTTAGTGCAGTTTAGTTGGATAAGTTATGCAGAAAACTTCAATTCTTTTTTTTATGTCGGGTAAGTTTTGAAATCGGGCTGTATTAAGAAAAATTTTAGAGTTTTTACTCTCTAGTACCGTTCAAATTTGAACTGGGTTAGGGCAAATAGGAATAGGATGGGGGGTAGTACTAAAAGCTTCACGCTTTAGTAAACATGAGTGTTTTTCGCGTACCTATCCAGACATCATGTACAGTATGCCTTGTAATCACAAAATCCAATTTTACACGTTGAGTCTGCAATTTTCCCTTAAGAGTTAGCTGTGATTTTATTTTTATGTTCTAGATTGACAATGGTTTAAAGAAATGAACCGAAACATCTCAATACATATGTTCTACAGTATTTTGGCTGTATTGTTTTTGATTAAATTATACAAGAAGTCCATTTACCGGTAAAGATTAATGATCACGACTGCAATTAATACAACTTAAATAAAACACCGAAAATGTTTATTTTTCGACAAAAAAAAAGATGTTAAACAGTGGATCTTGCAGCAAATTATCATGATGTACCAGTATTTGTTTTAGTTGTCGTTAAAAGATACCTTACTAAATCTAAGTTAACCGAAAAAGAACTGACTGATATGTTCAACCATTTTGCTCGTTTTAAATGCGATTAAAATTCTGCAGTTAGTGCTAAAACGATATTTTTGACTCGTTAGAAAATGCAAAAAAGATTTTGAGCGAAGCAAAATGTTGCACATCTTGTCAGCCGAGCGTGTCAAAGCAAGCACGAGTCCGAATCCGCAAGAATTGTGAATGAAAATTAAGAAACATTACATCAAAACCTGAAGTTTTTCCTCACCCCCCCCCACCCGAAAAAATATGCATATTACCTAGAATAAATTATTTGCTGGATGACTAATTCATTAAATATTCAAGCCCAAGCTCGAATTAACTTTCGCCACAAAGAATTACGGAGCAATCAATTCATAATTGAACCCAATACTCTCCATCAAGCAGTCGATTGGTCTGTCGACCAACATGCAATATAAGGAAAATACCACGTTTTTAGCTCATCTGAGACTGTATTTTGTACTGAAATAGACTCAGAAATGATTTAAAGCATCTTTTGAAATATTTATTTAAGTAAGGTTGGAGGGGAGCTAATTTGTCAAAAAAAACTTTGAGAAACGGCCATAAATAAGCAACCAGATTTGATCGCTTATTGAAAAAACGCTGAACATAGGTATCATCACAAAAGTATAATCTCAGAAATACGGGGTAGAGCTATTTAGAATTAGTTAACTACCAATCACTTCTCTCAAATCTTGTTTCATTAGACTATCCCCCCAATTATCTTACTCTATAACACATAGACGAAATAGATTACTTCTTGCGAGTTTTATCGGACCACAGGATCTTATGATTTACCAGCTGCTTGTGAATAAGAGAAGTAGAGAACTGAAGTTTTATGATTTGCCACCTCCCACGTACAGCCCATTTATGCAACCAGTTTAATCATGTTTTTGCACTGCTAATTCCATGCCACGTTTAAAAGGATTTATTTTTATCAAAATAGGCCTAAAATTGTTATTTTTGAAAAAAAATTTTTTCGAGCGCTCGGAGCTCCGCTCCCAGAGCCCCGCAACTACCCCCATTGCATATTTCCGGCTGCGCGCCTAAATACCGTTTGTAGTTTTATGGGATTTGAATTAAAACTCCGCTTTTTGCCTGAGATGTGCCCTAATTATTAACGTTAAAATATGTCAAATACAGTAGCAAGTTGTTTGTATCACAACATTTTTTCATGGTGCAATATAACAGTATTAACGTGTTTCCCCGATAATAAGACCTACCCGCAAAATAAGACCTAGCGTGATTTTTGAGGATGATTTTAATGTAAGCCCTACCCTTAAAATAAGCCCTAGTTGAGAGCGGCAGAAAAACGAAAGAGTCAAACATTCTTTTTTTATATTTATTCAAACTGCTTTAATGCGGTGTATGCCATTCTTTTCAAAAATTGTTGTTAATGAGTTTCTGAATAAAAAACATGTTAATGGCAAGTAAATGTAGATCTTTTTTCGTAATTTCTGTTTATTTAAAATCTCGTAATTTTTACTTTGTAACTTCATTTTTTGATATATCAAAATAATACTTCCCCCGAAAATAAGCCCTAGTGCCATATTTTGGAGTAAAAATTAATATAAGCCCCGTCTTATTTTCGGGGAAACACGGTATAACGCATATACACTTTTTTTGTTTTTTTATAAGAACACGAGATTTATTGTCGCTTAAGGATCAAATTAAGAACAGTGCCATCTTCGGCCGCAAAAAATATTTAAGAACACCAGCCGGTACAGTTGGTCGAGCGGTAACGCTTTTGCCTCTGGAGCGGGAGGTCTGATGTTCAAATCTCGGGCAGGTCAAATCGGACACAGTGTTGCCAACAGCTTGCCACCGCTGTGACATATTTTCGAATGGAGCTGGGTCACTCACAGGCGCAATGGCGCGGAGATAGGCCCCGCCAACTCGTTACACGCTTCGGCGTAATACAGCGAGCATAATGAAAGATTTGATTGATTAAATTTGAGCCTGTACAGAGCATTTGTATAAGTAGTTAGCAGACTTTTGTTGGCTTGGCTATGTATTGCTAATTTACTATTGTTGATTGATTTGAAGACTATTTCAATAATCACGATCAATAACAAAAGAATACTTTTAACAAAAGAGGATTAAATTTGTGTCACTTTAACAATAACAAGGCTGAAATTCGTGAAAACTCAATAACGACAAGTCTCAAACAGTTCTTACAAAAGAAAAAAAGTGTAATAGTGTATTTTGAAAGACTTATCTATAATATCAAGTCTGAGACGGTTTAATCAATTAATCATATTTATTTTGTCACAAAATTAAAACAACAGTACACGAAATCAGTTATTATGTATTTAAGTGTAGTAGACTTGGAGGACCGCGAAGTGACCTGCCGGTCTTCCAGTCAAGCAGCCACCTAACTTTTGTAGGTCAATAGTTATTGCTTAATAACTATTAGCTCGTGCTTTACTTCAATGTTATGTTAATTTAACGGAATTGATTTTAAACAATAATTTTATATCAAGTTGCATTCTGTCGAGGGAAAAGTTGAACAGAAAAAAAAAATATATATATATTTCTTTTATCCTTGCAGAAATCATATCACTTGTGAGATCAAGAGCTTTTTGTGTATTTTTTTGAAAGTTGATAAATTACCGTTGTTATTCTTAATTTCGTTAGGTATATCGTTCCATACTTTAACTCTTCTATATTTGATGGATCTTTGTAATCTGTTTGTGCAGAATCTAGGAATATAAAGTTGATTTTTCTTTTGTGAAGCTCTCGTACTTCTTTTGTTAATTGCCAAGACACTATTAAAATAGTTATCGAATTGAACAGGAAGTTGCTTGTGAATGAATTTATACATAATTTTGGCTGTTTCTTTACTTAATAAACTATTTAAATTAAGTATATTGTTATCTTTGTAGAGTAAATGCGCACTCTGAAACCGTGTTCCTCCAGAAAGTAATTTAATTGCTCTATTTTGCAAAGATTTTAGCGGAGTTAGGTATGAAGGAAATGTTGCTCTCCACACTATAATGCCATATGTGAGATGAGAATGAATGAAGGCAAAATAAATTTGTTTTAGTATTCGTAAGGGAACAAATTGCCTTATCTTCGTCATAATGCCAACTGCACGAGAAACTACACAATCTTGATGTCCTTCATGGTCGACTCCTGGGAAGCCTTGTCTACTTCCGCTGGGAATACCTTTGAAAAGATAGCTGAGGGCTGCCGATGAGAGCTAAAAGCTCGAAACAGCGCTGTCCAGCTCTGTGCACGAGAAACAGTAGTTCTAAGTTGATTGATATGATTACCGAAAAGGAGCTGATTGTCAACATTTATACCCAAGTATTTTATGCGTTTCTCTACTTTTAGAATAGATGAATCTAGTTTGATGAGTGCATCAGGTGATGGTCTGTTTAATTATGGTTAAACTAACACGTAAGTTAGGTAGATTTGGTTGGACTTATTGTTAATTTATTAATTTTGGCCCATCTGGAAACATTTGCTAGGTCTTGATTTACGTTTTTTTCTAACTGGGCAAAAGATGGTTAACTGAAAATTAAACATGTGTCATTCGCAAATAATCTAGGTAGGCTATCAGTAGTATTAGGAAGATCATTAATGAATAGAAGAAAAAAAAGTGGCCCTAATGAAGAACCTTGAGGCACTCCTAGCTGGATATGGTGTAGTGAGGAGCTAATATCACCTTAACTAACATATTGTGTTCGATTCGAGAGATAAGAAGCAATTAGCCTATGTGCTTTTCGTCGAAAACCGTAGTGATGGAGCTTAATTAATGGTCTTTCGTGACAGACCGTATCGAAAGCTTTAGTCAAATCAAGAGTTACCAGCGCAGTGAAATCTTTATTATCAATGTTATGGTAGGCAGTTGTTATAATATCTAAAACTGCATGTTGTGTTGAATGGTGAGGACGAAACCCGTATTGTGTCGGTATTAAGATCGATTTTTTATCTAGAAATTTGAAAAAACGATTAAAAATTAATTTTTCGTATATTTTAGAGAACGGGGATAACAAAGATATTGGGCGATAGTTATTGACGATTTGTTTGTCTCCAAACTTGTAAATAGGAATTACTTTAGCAATTTTAAGAATATTTGGAAACACGCCTAACTCAAACGATGCATTAATTACTTTAATCAAAAAAGGTGCTATTATTTTAACAACCAGTTTACTAAAAGTGACAGGAATATTATCGTGCCCAACTGATTTTTTCATAGGTAATAAATTAATTGTGCTTATTATTTCTCTTTCAACAACCGGTTCAAGAAATATTGAGGAGGAAACCTTGTCGGTTAAATACCTGGTTACTCTTTGACTACTGCTATTTCCATTTTTCCTGCCAGACGTTTGCCAATTGTACAAAAAAATTATTGAAATGTTCAACCATTGCCAATTGATTGTCGCAGATTTTGCCGTTTATGTTTATGTTGTTGGGAGGAGAATTTGCATCGGCGGATTTTTTGTAAAGAAGTTAATTGATGGTTTTCCACATTTTATCGTAATTGTTTTTGTTTCCGTCGAATTCTTTATGAAAATACATTTTTTTAGAAAGCCGTTTGACTTTTGTTAATTTGTTGGAGTAGGTTTTGAATAGCAGTTTTTAAGCATCATTTCCATTCAAAAAGTTGTTTTTGTACATCTTTTGTTTAATTTTTATAGAGATTAGAATCCCTTTCGTTATTCAAGGCTTTTTAAGTAATTTATGTTTTTTGCGGAATGCTCTGTCTTTTTATAGGGGCGTTTTTATCAACCACAGATTTGAATAAAGAAATGAATTGTTCCAATACGCTATTAACGTTATTTTCGTTGTTTGAAGGCTCTAAAACAGACTCATTTTCAAAAATAGCGTTTATGTCTCTTTCAATTAGTGTTTGACTAACAGCCTGCATAATCTCGGTAAAACCCTCGTTTATTAAATATGTTGTGTTTTGATGCGTTGTAATGGATTTGATAGAATATAGGAAAGTGGTCAGTTATATCATATTGGTAAATACCTGATGTTACAGTTCGAGCTGTTATGTTAGTAAAAATATGATCGATTAATGTTTGCGATGTTACAGTGACCCGAGTTGGTTTAGTGATGACAGGAAATAAGCCAAATCCTAATAGAGTTTCAAGATAATGCCAAGCCTTAGTTTGACGTTTTTCAGGGTCCAAATTAATGCTAAAAGCGCCCATAAAGGCGAGATCGTGGGGTTGATTTAAATATGAGTCAAGAGTTTTACTCAATTCATCTGTAAAGTGAGCAATATTGTTTTTCGGATATCGATAGATTACTCCTATTGTTATGAGGTGCTTGCTTGTTAATTTGGGTAGTTTGATGAATATGCTTTCACAACCAGAAGTATGGATAGAATTAGTACCTAGGATCTCATAGTTAAGAGAGTCAGATATATAAAGTCCCACTCTTCCAGCATTTGTGGGTAAAGCAGCATGAATAAAATTATAATTCGGAAGGGAGATATCTAGAAGAGGCTGGTATTTAATTTTGGTTTCCGAGCGGCAAATTAAATGCGGTCTTGTAGGTAGTTGGTCTAAAAAATCACCTAGCTTGTCGTAGTTTTTTTGAAGTGATCGGATATTAAGGTGCAACAGAAATAGATTTTGCGAGGAATTGAGCATGTTGTTTTGGAAGTTTAAATCATAATATTTTCAGGGGGAATATTTTCACGGGGAAATATTTTCAGGAACAAGTGATATGATATCTGCAAAACTATTGAGTGTATGCAAAAAAGGAGATGTTTCAGTGGCTCTTGACCCAACGAGAAATATTGTAGCAGGTCGTTTGCATCGCAGCCCACGTTGCTTTTAGACGTTGCCATAAAAATCAAATACCGATATACTGTTTCAATCACAAACGTTACCATGCAAAGGAGAACAAGTTAATCAAATTTAACATAAGCAGCATTCATTCTGAAACAGAAGTTTATACACATCGCATATTCAATGAACAGTTCGACGTTCCGATCCCGACCGCAATAACCGCCGCCCCATCGCCAATCTATCTCGAAATTAGTACTCGAATTTAGCACTAAAAATAAGGTAGACTTACTACCGCAATATCTCACAATAGAAAGTAGCGAAAACGAAGCTACAGCAGCCGAGATCGGGAATATTGCCGGAAAGTAAACTCTATCAATCAAACTAAAAAACAAAAAAAACGCTAGTGTCCTAGACCGTTTCTAGTAATTTAATAAATCACTAATCTATATTGATACACATCTTCAACAAAATAGAGCACATGATGCAATAATGGAAGTTGGACAATTGTGAAATCAAAATTAGTTTAGTTAAGCCAGCAACACCAATATATGTGAGAAGCACTTCACAATCTTCTAGCGTAAAAATTGAAACTAAATACTCGATAGTAGCAGTTTCAAAAAGCCAGCAAGCAAGTCAGCCTGAAACTTAAAATATAAAAGCTCGTAACTGCGTTCGGTTCTGAGCTGTATTATACTATGTAGAAGAAAAGCTTTCATTTTGCGAAGGATAAAATTATTGATTTTTTTGTTTTGTTTTAATATCATTTGTCTTTTACATATATAAATTCAGAAAGTAGAAAACAAGCTATGCTTTTTTATTTTTATTTTTGTACTTTGCTCCGAATCTAGTTCGCCATGGTAAATTTTGTAAATTATGGCTTCCAAGAAAAAAAAAATAGGTACAAATTATGAAGTAAGAAGTAATTTCACATCCAAAGACAAACTAAGTTGAAGAATTTACTTTGGAATTAAAAAGAGTCATCTTAATTTACGGCGAACACAATCCTAGGTTGAATACATTAGTTTCGAGTTTTCTTGTAAACAATGTAAATCACGAACAATTACAGTTTACGTAGTCAACGTTTTTTGGCGTTTATCTGCACAAATAGAGTGCAGTTTTATCGGCATAAAATAATTTCCGAAAGGACTCAAGGGTAACAATAATTACCTATGAATTATGACAATCATAATCGGTTCACACCAGAGTTGTAAACGGGCCGACTAGTTCAGGCCCGAACCCGGTCCGCACCCGAAAATATAAGCCCGAACCCGAAAACTAATTTGAGGCCCAAATTCTGCCCCCCCAAAAAACGAAAGTTAATGTAAGTCTGAAAAATTTCGCAATGTTGCTACGTTATTTTAATTACATTTTTGTGCGTTTGAGACAAAAAGTACGTCTCAAGCCCGAATTAAGCCCGAAATTTTTGTCAACTTTAGGCCCGAACCCGACCCGAAAAGCCCGGCCCGACTTACAACTCTGGTTCACACAAGATAAAATAAGCAAATAGTGCGTTAAACTTTTGCCGCAACTGTGGCGCTTTTATTAGTTTGGAACTCAGCAAACATACACATAGAGCAGAAAATATAGTACGGTTCTTCAGGTTTGTTTGTTTTCTCTTTTTTTTTTTTGTACTTTTGGCAAAATGAATGAATTTATTTTTGTCACCAACAAGTAACAAACGAACAAACAAAAAAGAACAAACTAGATTTTTCTTTTCCTGTAGGAAAATAACGTAGGACTTCTGCCCCTTTCTTTCCACCTGCATTCTCTCAATCATCGATTGAAGTTTACCCAAATTTCATCTGAAAATTAATAGCCTAGGAAGTTTAAACATGTACGGAAACTAGCAAAAGACTTGTAATAGTTGCGGTTATCACCAGCCTTTGCATAAATGCTTTGGTTCCATTAAAACAAATTTGCTGATCAACAAGCAAAAAGCAAAAGAGTGTACCAACCACAAACAAACAAAACTCTGAATACCAACATGCCTAAGCGAAAATCCAAAGAGAAAAAATAGTGGAAAACAATGAAAGATAAATCTATGAAGCATTTTAACCTAATTTTACACGGGGCAAGGAAAGCAAGAATTTTGTCTCAATTATCCATTCATAGAAATGCTTTTCAAATTATTTCAAAACAATTCGACTTTAAGGCAAATTTTCATTTACAAATGACTTTTAAAAATGTAAAACTACTGGGGTAACAGAAAGTTTTTGAATTTTGAGAGTTGTAGGAGCCGCTCCACCAAAATTTGGAAATCTTTTACGTATTTTTCAGCTAAACAAAGTCATAAAATTCTGTTTGTGACGAAATGACTTTAACATAAAATTTTGATAATCCAAAAATTTAATTTAAAAAATAACTCATGAGCAAAATTTGAACCGCCTTTGATGTTATTTACGATGACGTCACTTTGACGTCCCCATTTGCTCTAAATCAAGTTTTTTAAAAAGATTTAGTGAACCCCAAACCCAGTGCTCTCAAAAGCTGAGGTTTAGGAGCATGACTCAGGAACAGGGCCGTTGCGTGGGGCAAAGGAGTACGGAGTTTTAGGGAGCCCGTACTTGTTCCAAGCTTGATCTGACACAAATATCGTGAAATGTTGAAAAACACTTCTCACCTTAATTGCGAGATAAAACAGGTCCAATTTTCTGAGAAAAGACTTTTTGTATGATCTTCACTTCAAGTTCGAAGCGAAGAATAAACTAGCTCTTCGGCTGAGAAGAACTTCTTTCGGCTTTGAATCTGTAGCCGAACCTAGTTTTCCCTTAACCGTTTGTTCAAGATTCAAAAGCATTTGCCCTTTTTGTAAAATGCTTGAGATAAAATTCTGCGTAAAATATGGATTTTTGAGAACAACAAAAGGGGAATCAAGTTTGACAAATAAAAAAGGGCCAGAAAGTGAATAACGTAGTGTAGATAATTATGGCTGTAAATAATACTGAAGAGTAATAACATTGCGATATTAAACAATCTTGTTCAAGCACAGCCAAAGATTTTTAGACAATTTTAAAGGAGGCTTGAACCGGTACTGACAAGTCAGAAAAAGTAACGCATAAAATCACGAGAATAGGGCATTAAAAATCCCTTCGGTGGAATATATCTGCTCACTAGAATAGAGCTAGATTGCTTGTATTGATAAAATTTTTCGTTATTGGTATTCACAAAATAAATTTCGTTTGAAATGCAGCAAGCCGAAATCGGTCCTGGAGTGATGCTTCCGGCAAAGGTCCATTTATTTTCATCGATATCGAAAATTTCCACACTATCAACGTCAGACATACATTCGCCTTTACCTCCAAGAACATAGATTTTGGAATCCAAAACAGCACAACCGAAAATGGCTCTTGCCCTGTTCAAAGAGCCAGCTTCTTTCCATTTATTTTCTAATGGGTGAAAAACAGTTGTTTTGTAGCAAACTTCTTTATTGCCGCTATCACTGCAATACGTGTAGCCTCCGATGAGATATACTCTGTCTTGTAAAACTTGAGCAGCCAAAAAAGATCGCTGTAGGTCATGCTTTTCTTTCAGCTGCCAGCATGCTGCGTTAAAATGCTCATAGCTTTTACAAAACTGGCCACCATAGTTAGACCAGTAGCTACGTTCTTTTGTTTTTCGAGCAGGTATTGGCCGTTTTTCGCCGCCAAACACAAATATTTTGTCACCAAGAAGCACGGCAGATGCTCCTATTCGAGCCTGGTTTAGAGAAGGCATAATCCCCCACTGGAAACCGTCAAAACGTGCAACCTTTCCACTTTCATAACACACCACTGTTGTAGGATGCTTATTGGCTAAAGCAGTAACTTCCTCTCTGACAATGGGTGTTACTTGTGCATTTGTTTTCCAAGAGCAAGTTTCAAAATCATAAAATGTAAAAGATCCATTACACGAAAACAGCATTACCGTGTCTCTTTTAAAGCAGTTTCGGTGGCTTTGCTCACTTTTACATAATCCTGGACGTATGTGATTAGTCAAGGCTTCTTCTACCAAAGTTCGGCAATTATCAAATTGTAAAATCAATTCGCTCTTTCGTACGAAATCAATAACATAATCAATTGGAACAAACTGGAGTCGAACATCTTGAAAAAGAATCGGAAACTTTTCTTTTCTTCCTTCCTCATCTTTCATCACCCACTTGACAATCATTTCGAAAACGTTTTGTTCTTTCGTGATAAGAAGATGGTCTGAAGCAAAAAGCGTATGAAGTTCTTCTACGGACAAATTCAAAAATTCAGGTAGACTGGCAGCTTCCTCTATATGAGTGAGAAAGAACGAAAAAATGACGTTTTTCAAATTCTCAAACGGATAGGCTATAACTAAATCACGAAACCAAAAGCAGTTTTCTAATTTTATGACTTGCTTTAGATAACGTTCTGCGGCTTCTACGACACTTGGAAATTGCATCAGGGAAGCTCCATGAAGAATATCGCTGATGTTATCTTTTGAGAAGGAAATTTCTTGGGTATAGATCGAATTCAAAATTTCACTCATCGCTGCCGACGTAACTGTCTTGATGGGAACTTCCTTGCTGTATTTTTCTTTCATTTCAACTGTGAACATTTTCAAAAAATATTCACTAGAAGCAGCTAGGACAGTTCTGTGAGCCGGAAACTTCTTATCCTCAACTTGCAGTATGACGTCACACAAATCTGAATCTTGTCTTTGCTGTTCCAAATTGCAAAGGGTTTTGTGCTGGACAGACATCACAACAGTCTCAATGTCATTATTTTTGTTAGCCTTGTCATTTCCCTCACATTCTGTTACATTTATTTTGCCTTCCGTGCTTGAATCGCTGTCGCTCATTATTGCTTCACTAACGATTTGATTAAAAACTAAGTCTTACTACTTTTCTATTTTTACTTACAGCCGATAAACAGTTTGCTCTGATTGCGTTGGACTCGCAAAAAATCACTCGAACCAACTTCTGTGTAAACGAAACTCTACTTACGTTGTCGGGCCATATCAGCTTGAGAACAATATGCACTTTGTTCTCAACATCAAATAAATTGATGACTTTGGTGAATGGATGAGCTTTCACCTGTGACGTATAGGCAGTAATTTTCAATGAGAATAATGAGTTACAATTAGAGAAAGGTTCCGTCCCCTGAACCGCTAAGGTTTTATTTAAAAATATCTTACTTTTGAAACCGCTTTAGCAAAACTTAGACTATATCTGGAAAAAATACGGAGTTTGTCCTTTTATTTCATTTGCTTCTCGAAATGCACTCGCGTAGTACAAGAAAACTGATCGTGTAAAATAATTAAATAGATAATAATAATATAAAAAATCGAAGCAATAAGTGAATGTGTTCTGCAACATGCATAGTTTTTATTTGAATAAGAATCGTATTTATGCTAATGTGGACATGTTTTACAATTCAGAAAATTACAATTTGTTTTTGGAGACAAATGTTTTGTGCTTTAAAAAATTACAAAAACGAAAGCTTGAACGTTCAAGCTTGAACTTAATCATTTTTGGATAGAAAATTAAACTGTTTCCGTTACTGCACATTGCACAGAAAAGAAAAATATGGAATTTAAAGTTCTTTGTGGATCCAGTACGCCCGTTAGGGAAAACAAAGCCCCTTCGTGCCCCTCGCATACTGGCATTTCTGTCTGGGGGGAGGGGGGAGAGACCGGAAGCACCTACATTCTGCTCTCTCACTTAGGAATGAGGAGATGCACAATAGTAGGAAGTGTGATTACATCCATAGAATTAAACATTTTTAATTTAATAGGGAACGATCATTTTAGTTGCGGAACTAATGCAATTAATTTGAACGACAACCATAGGCATCCCGTTTCATTTACATACAACACGCATTTATATGACTTTTGAAATTACTGTGTTTGTTTTCAATGTGATGATATGTTGCACTCATAAAACAATATTTTTTCTCGTTTTTTCTACGAAGTGTTTTTTTAGTAATTAAGCTAAAAATTCCGAAACAATATTTTTGATACGCAATGGGCTTGATTATACTTGGGTTGACAAAAATACCCTCAATTTGGTGTTTCCGTGATAAATCTATTCAAACAAGATTTTTACTTGAGTCAACTAAACTTTAATTTAAATTTGTATTTAATAATCCTTGAAAATTTTGAATAGCAGGGGCAAAAAAATCTCCCCTATTTTGAGGTTTGTTTGAGCCACTTCAACCAATTTTACAGTAGGCCCAGCAAATGTTTGGCCAAACTGATAATTATTACAAGAAGTTTCGGTGGCGTAATCACATTGGCCTAGACATTTTATCATTCAGATTGAAAAAACATACGAATAACTATAAACGGGAACTTGCAAGCAAGCTCATTGAACGTTCGGTGCATGCTGAATGAGCTGATCTGACAAAAACGTTGCGTTAACTGGCTGTAAAATGATCCACTCAAACCTTTTTTTCGTGCACTGAGCAGGGGTGTTGGAATTCCAAACAGTGTTAAGATATCATTGTCACCTACATTCAGAGCTGGGCACCCGCTACTTGAAAAGTAGCGGCGCTGCCGGTTATCGCTACTCAAATAAAAAAAGTAGCGCCGCTGCCGCTACTGGCATGCAAAACAGCGGCCGCTGCCGCTTGTCACTGCCGCTACTTCAAAAAAATAAATAGTACAAAGAACGATGGCATTCAAATACGATATCTAATGGTGAAATTTCAACTTTATTTACGAAAGTTAATTATTCAAGCCTTTTAGATATTGGTTCAGGTTACAATCGGCATTAGCAGGCTTAAATGGTAGGCAAGTAAGCAAATCACCATTCAATTAGTTTGGCATGCTCCTTTCAAAAAAACAAGCATTTCAAAAGGCTGATTGGTTAAACCAGCGCTTTAGAAACTACTTAGGAAGTTACCCTTGGAAGTTTCACTAGGAAGTTAAATTCCTTATCGCAATTTTTACACAAACAAAAGGCAATAAGAAATATCCACTCAAATAAGTTAAAGTTTTGCCATTAAATCACAATGACATACAGTATTCAACTTCTATACCATTCTGTCCCGGCTCTTATAGCTCTGAAGCAGTCGATCTGTTTATCACACTGTCGGCCCTGAACCTCCAAAATAATTCCTCGCGCAGAGATCCGAAAGGAAAATTTATCAATCGACCGAGTTCCAAAACATTCTTGGAGTTTTGTGGAAATGGTAGGTGATTCACGTCCCTGCGATGATTTCGTCCAACTTTGACACAAAAGTAGATCGAACGTTCAAGATATTGGTGTTTACAAAGTCGAAGGAGATACGTAGTAATGACGTACATGTTAAGCAAATGATGCTCAATGCAATTCATGTTACACTGAATATTTTTTCTACGAGTATAACTCCATGACTAAGTTGTCTTTGAAGCTTATTTATTACCTGGTTCTATTTGTTTGTTCAATTCTCAGCGCATTATAAATTTAATCTTAGTTTTACTGTTAACTGTTGTAGCAAAATTTATTTTACTATGCATTGACGTAACTACTCAGCCCGGCGCCAAGGGGCATAGACGTAGCCAGAGGGGGGCCCAGGGGGCCCGGGCCCCCTTCAATTGAAATGCTACCTATGATAAAAATGTGACAAAAAAAACTATTGTTTTGTCAGTTTTAGTTTCTTTTAGCATTTTTTGCCTACAACAGTAATTAACAATAATATTGACGACCAGGGAGCCCGGGCCCTCTAAATTCAATTTTTGCCAATCAATTAAAATGTAAAACCCGGTTGAAATTAAGGGTTTTTATCATAAAAGTTGCTACCTCGGGCTCTCATCTAACCTTTTTGAAAACGTAATGCAATAACAGGGCGGGATTTACCACATGGCCCAGTGCCAGGAGCCCTGAGCTCAGATGGTAAGAGTTTATTTTTGGTCTACACTTATGTTTGGCAGGAAGATGTAGCGAAAATCTTTAAAGTGGCAGGGGCCCCGCGCAATGTAAATCCGGCCCGAGCAATGACATGGTAATTAAGCGTAACCATCTTTTGTACGGTTTTCAGTAACAATTCACCTCCATCCACCTCGCTAGTTTTTACGCTAAAAAATGCGTTTGAAAAAAAATTATCTATGAGAAATGCTCATTGAACAAATTATTGAATTTAAATTGAGGGGCCTGGGGCCTCTTAACTGTACATGTACTCCTACAACTGGTTATTTTCATGTCAAAACAAAAATCTCTAAGGAAAATCTTCGAGTGGATTTTTTACTACTAAAATACTTATAAAAATTTAACCCCAAACTGCAAAATTAGAAACGTATTTTCGACCAAATTATAAGTAAAAGGAGAATTGAAACAATTTAATTTTTTTCAATTGGCTTTCAAATGTTAATAATCTACTTCTTTCAAATGGTTCTGAACACGTGCGAAATGTGATCCAATGGCATTAAAATAGCTTTTTTTTTTTTTAAATTACAAAAAATCGCTTAGCGACTGGGGGCTATAGGACGTATACGTCCCCAAATCCCCGTATGTGATACGTTTGAGTAAACTATAGTTTACTTATACAAGTCTCCCAATTTAGATATTTTCATTTGCAACTTTTGGTTTAAGCCATCTCCCTTTAGAAAACTCTCGGTTAAGTGCCAAACCGGGCCACGGCTTCTGATCTTCCATTCTACGATATCTTTGCTCCACAAAAAGTTCCTCTTTCGAACATTTTTGATGATTTCATTGCATGTGATTTTTGGTTTGCCCCCTCCCAATCAAAAATCTTGGCTACGCCTATGGACGGGGGATGGCATTTCGAGCCGTGTCCCCCCAAATCACTCCTTGAGCTCCCCAAGCGAGAGTAAACTTTTGTACTAGCACAACTAGCAAGCTTTTGCCCAAAAACAGGAAACCACAAACGCTTTTTTCTATAAAACAGCAAGACAGATCAATCGAACGTAATCAAGTAGCCTTAGATTTTGCGATGAAGACCTTTTTTTAATTTTTTTAGTCTTCACCTCCAAATTTGAGGGCAAAACCCATACCAAAGAAGGATAACACAGGATTTGGAGCAAAATATTCTCCAGGTCGCTGCCGCATTCCGAATTCGTCTGGTCTCGGCTGCGTAAGCGTTCCCCCCCAAGTTTTTGTTCCCCCTCCCCTAAACACACTACTCTGGCTCCGTGCCAGGTACTGTACTGTTCTATTTGCAGTGCACGATCTATACTGTGGTCTGTGACCAGATAGCCAAGAAATCATCTTCATTTGTCGTACTAAATGCTAGCATTTTGAGGAAATATCACGGAAAACCGTCTTTGCGATCTGCGAGTTTTTAGCAATTTATGAAACTCTAATTATTGCATTTTCGTTAAAGAGGTACTGCTCGAAATCGGCTTCATTGAAATCGGTTTTATCAGTTCAAATTGACCCGCTACTAGACCACATTATTTGTTCAACTTCGATTGAGAAAAAATCGGACCATGTGCGACAAAACTCGCCTATACATACAGTATAAGAGCAACGACAAAACGTCACAAAGGTTTTGTATATTCTACTGAACTGAAATAACGAGGTAACAAGAGCAGAGTGAAAACAAGCGGAGAGTAAAGACTGTAAACGGTAACGTGTGAAAATGTGAATTGAAAAAGTCTTGGAAGGAGTTTATTAGCAGTAGCGGCAGCGGCAGAAAATTTGCTTAAAAAACAGCGCTAAAGCGCTGCCACTTTTTCGGCTAACAAAACAGCGGCGCTGCCGCTTGTCGCTGGTGACAAAAAAAAGCAGCGGCGCTGCTGCTACCGCTACCGAAAAAGTAGCTGCGCTAGTAGCGCTCGCTGGTGAACAGCGCCGCTGTGCCCATCACTGCCTACATTAGACTTACTGGTCGTGACAGGGGCGTAAATCCCGGGGGGGATGCAACTCCCCCAATCATCCCCCAATAATTTATCGTACGCTGCTATTTTTGACGATTTATCTTGCTGATTCAATGGCCTCCCGTTTCTTGCTAATATGGTTACGGATTGCCACAAACAAAATACTGTATATTATGGTAAAATTGGCTGACCTAGCCAAACATAATTATGTAGGCCGTAAAATCTAAAAGTAAAGTCTATTCATGGATTGCACGTAACGTCATCGCGCTGATAGTCAAACCGCTGGACGTCAAAATCGCGGATCAGCGCTGTGTAAATCAGGGTGTAGAACCGAACCTAAACCCGAACCGTAAACCCGAATGAACCGTTTCATTTTGGTGAACCCGAACCGAACCTGAACCAGCAAAATTTTACTTCAGTGAACCTGAACCCTCAAATTTGTGCTCAAGTGAACCCAAACCGAACCTGAACCCCTAACAAAAGTAAGAATATATTTTTCCATATCTGGATGCCGCTGGCGCTGGTACACGCACAATAAGAGCAGGCGCGTAGCCAGAAATTCGCAATGGGGGGGCTGTTTTGGGGGTCTGGGGGCTTTGCCCCAGCCGCCGGAGACTGGGGGTTTGGGGGCGAAGCCCCCAGCCGCCGGAGGCACGGGGGTGTGGGGGCGGAGCCCCCAGCGCTCGAAAATTTTGCATTTTTTTTGCAAAAATAACTTCATTTTAGGGCTATTTTGATTAAAAAATAATGCTTTTAAAACGTGGCTTAGAAATTGACAGTGCAAACAAAATTAAACTGGTGGCATAAATGGGCTATTTGGGAGGTGGCTAATGATAAAATGTTAGTTCTCTTGTTTAGATGCTGGCAAATTATACAATCGAATACTTCAATAAAACTCACACGGAGTAATGTATTTCGTATACAGTTTATAGAGAAAAATAGTTGGGGGGGCTAATGAAAAGAGATTTGAGAGAAATGATTGGTAATTAACAAATACTGAATAGCCTCCCCCCCCCTATTTCTTACTTTATAGTATATTTGTTGATGACACCTATGTTTAGCATTTTTACACTTACGATCAAATTTGATTGATTATTTCTTACCATTTTTCTAAGTTTTTATTTATTTGTTGGTTTTATTTTTGACAAATTAGCCCCCCCCCCTGAACATATGTTTCAAAAAATGTTTTAATTCACTATTTAGTCCACTCCAGTGCATAAAACAATCTCAAAAGTGTTAAAAATGTAGTGTTTTTCCCATTCTGCATTTTGGTCGACATGTCAATGGGGGGGGGGCTAGGCTATAGCCCCGCGCCCCCCCCCTAGCTACGCTACTGGCTAAAAACGTGGTATTTTCCTTATTCTGCATTTTGGTCGGCAGGCCAATGGGGGGGGCTATAGCCCCCCCCGCCCCCCCCGCCCCCCCCCCCTGGCTACGCTACTGAATAAGAGCAGTGGTGAACTTCAACAGGATCAGCAATTTCTCCTTTTTTTTCTGGACGAAACGAGTAACGACAGTTAAATTTTAAGTCAATGAACCCGAACCGAACCTGAACCAGTAATATTTTACTTGAGTGAACCTGAACCAAACCTGAACCTCGAAAATGGTGCTCAAGTGAACCCGAACCAAACCTGAACCGCTAAAATATTTTGAGCAGGAGCTAAACCTGAACCCGAACCGTTATTTGAAACGGTTCGACACCCTGATGTAAATGCATGCAAAAACACTGATAGTAAAGATTATAGAGCGTATTTTCAGGCAATAAATGAGTTAATTCTTTGTCGCATTAAAGTTAAATGCTAGATAAAAGTCTGCAAAAACTGAAAAAGATCTTTATTAGTAAGAATTCAGTTTTTGTATGCTTTTTTAGTGACCTGAATCCGGCTTGCCGTTGAGAATCATGTATACTGTAGATGGTGGTAGCTAGCTTCGGTTTCTATTGACTTATACGAAGCTTACTATTGACTTATTTGTGACAAAATTAGCGTACTTTTAAACTATTGTATCTCTTTATTTGTCACAAAATTAGCTTACTTGCAAACATAGGTGGGCAAGTTAATGCAAAACGTTAGCTTCGTTAACCACTAGTCCGTTAACAAACTTCACACCTCCGTTAACGTTAGTCCGTTATTTTCAGATTTAATTAATAAAGTCCGTTAATTCGTTAACATTTTGCGTGTAATTTACATTACTTTTTATTCACTCGCTTCCAGAACACGTTTTGACGCTGTTGAGCTGATTGTAAGTAGGCTACATTTTTATTGCTGTGGTAGTCTTTTTGATTTTTGGAAGTTACATTTTAAAGTCTAATCTAATTTCAAGATAGAAATAAGTGCAAATGCACTAACGAAGCTGCGATCGGAAAGCTTGGGAAATTGTGAACAGCGATAATTAACAGACCTATTAGGCTGCAGCTTATTGCTTGCCACAAAAAAGAGCTCCTTTCTTTGCTCTCCTCTATGAAACTCGTGCTAATAAACGCAACAAGTGTTACCAGTGCAAGCTGGTTTGTACCAGTACGATGAATGAATGGTGCAAGATATTAACGATAAAAACCTTAACGGAAGTTAACAAAACTTAACGGAAGTTAATTTAGTCCGTTAGCATGAAAAAACTTTTTAACGGATTAACGAGTTACTGAAAAAGTGAGCTTCGTTATTAACGGATTAACGATTAACGGACTTGTGCCCACCTATGCTGGCAAACTTTTGTAATTTCATAAGTCTATTTTGCAAGATCTTGGTAATTTTTGCATTTCGTGCTGTCATTAGCGACTTACCTTCCGCTATGGTTATTCATTGCAAGGAGTTAAAACGCAAAAGCAGTTGTTTTCGTTGAATTATTTTGTAGAGATGTCATTTAAATTTTAAACTAATTCTATTCAACTGGCCTCAGTGTAACTTTGATAGAGCCTTAATTTGCAATTATTTCGACTTGGGCTAGTGATGTTAAATATTATTCATAAATTGTGCTTAAACTAAACATTAATCTGCCATGCGTTAGTGCTGCGACGTAGAATTTTAAGTATTTTAGGATATGACCGAATTTACGATGTGAACCAAACCTAAAAGCCGCTAAAAGTGGGCAATATCAGACAATTGTCGATGAAAATTCACAAAAAGCGTAACTTTCAAGACCCGCTGAGCAGTGGCGGATCCAGAAAATTTGGTGGGGGGGGGGGATTTTAAGAATTTTAAGCACAAAACCTTAAAAATTCGGATGTCTTCACTGAAATGGAGACTGATTTTTCGGCCGAAATCGGAAATTCGAATGTTTTTTCCGCCCAAAATCAGGTGGTCTCCAAAAAAAGGTCTTCACCGAAACTGATTTTTCGGCCAAAATCGTTAGGTTAAGATTGGTGTGGGGGATGTACCCCGAAATGGGCACTGATTTTTCGAAATGGAGACTGATTTTTCTGCCGAAATCGTTAGTTTTAGGTTGGTGGGGGGGGATGCATCCCCCCCATCCCCTTCCCTAAATCCGCCACTGTCGCTGAGCCATGTAAGCTGCATAAATCGTTCCTGGTAGCTTTCACTTAAAACCAGGCTATCTACAAAAGTATTACTTTGCAATCAAATTCTTTAAACATTTCCACTGAAGGAATTATACATTGATTTGAGGTAACGTCCAATGCTTCGTAATGGCGTTTTGACGTCCAATCGTTTTGGCGGGAAAAAGCTATGACGTAGCTGCAATCCATCAATAGCGCTTTCCGAAACTCTCTGCGTTTTTTTCTTACTTTCGTAGCTGTTATACGTTATTGCAAAAATGCTAAATTTGCTTAGGATTCATCTTCATGATTCTTTTAGCAATTAATGTTTGCGCCCCGATTGTTTATTCATTTCGTCGTATTGTGTAACGTGTAGGCTATTGCCAAATGTTGGTGTTGTACAGTACAATTCTAACGTTCTTTGGTTGTTCTTTGATCTTTACTGATTTCCTGTGCATATTATATACCGGTACCGTAATTTCAAACTTCAGCACAAGTGAACTTGTATTAATTTTAGATTTTGTGGCTAACGCCGTTATCAGTCGTTAACAGATCCAGAGGGTTCCAGACCCTCTTCCTCTTCCCCAGCTTAACCAAGGCACACGTAAAATGATGCGAAAATGGCATTAAATACTTGCCCTCCGGCAGTTATATTACCTCGGGCCCCCTTCTTGCAAAATTTTCTGGATCTGTTTCTGCTTTATACAAATTGTTACCAGTGGCGTAATTTCTGGGGCCAGACCAGCCCCCCTCCCTCTCATAGGCCTAAGTAACGTCGCAATTACATAAGTTACCATGTTTTTCCACAACTGGAACCCTTTAGACAACTTTAATAACGCATTGAATCATGGGCCTATGCTCCAAAAACGCTTATTTTGACTTTAAAAATCGTAAATTTTTCTCAGCGACGGGGGCTTCGCCCCCTTGCCGTGATCGTCTTTGCAATGTAAATCCACTCCCATTGCAAAATCTCACTGGTTGTTAGCATAGGTAGGCAGAAGTCCGTTAATCGTTAATCCGTCAATAACGAAGCTAACTTTTTCATTAACTCTTTAATCCGTTAAAAAGTTTTTTTCATGTTAACGGACTAAATTAACTTCCGTTAAGTTCTATTATCGGATTAAAGTAACTTCCGTTAAGTTCTGTTAACTTTCGTTAAATTTTTTATGGTTAATATCTTGCACCATTCATTCATCGTATCGGTACAAACCAGCAGTTGCACAGGTAACACTTGTTGCGTATTAGCACAAGTTTTTTGAAAGAAAGCGATCAAGAAAGGAGCTTTTTTTGGTGGCAAACAATAAGCTGCAGCCTCACAGGTTTAATAATTATCCCTGTTCACAATTCAAAAAGATTTACCGATCGCAGCTTCGTTAGTGCATTTGAACGTATTTTTATCTTGAATTAGACTGTAAAATGTAACTTCCAAAACACAAAAAGACTACCATAGCAATAAATATTTTCTTACAGTTTGGTCAACATCGCCAATACGTGTCCTAGAAGCGAGTGAATAAAATGAAATGTAAATTACACGCAAAATGTTAACGAATTAACGGACTTTATTAACTTCCGTTAATTAAATCTGAAAATAACGGACTAACGTTAACGGAGGTGTGAAGTTTGTTAACGGACTAGTGGTTAACGAAGCTAACGTTTTGCATTAACTTGCCCACCTATGGTTGTTAGTAACCAAAGGCTTGGGTGGATGTGATGCGTATAAGACGCAGTACGGCTAATGTTGCAGCTACGCAACTATACGCTTTTTTATATGTGCAACTTTTGATGGCTCTGTTTCATCCTCTTCAATAATTTTTACGAATTTACGCCACTGGGTCGTGATAAAAAAAAAACACGTATTTGCACCAGTACGGTTTAACAATAAACTGTTGAAGGCGCTATGGAGGTTGTGGTGACCGAGTGAAGGAATTTAATTAATGTTGCTTTTGTTCTCACTTTTCTTTGTTTGCTCGCTGTATATATATCGCTGCTTCAATTTATTATTAATATACTACTTGTTGATGTTAAAGAACTACGTGTTGAGACTCATTGCGTACTCACCACCAAAAGGCGAGGTTTCTAAATTTCCAATTTAAAATTTAGAGGTGAGGTTTTCAAAAGTTGGCACCCCCAAACTATGTCAAAATATATGTCTTTTAAACATTTATTACATTAAAATCATTTTCTCTCTAGCTTATGCCTTTTAACAAAGCAGATTTTGGGGCAGTGGCGTCACTAAGGGGGGCGGTAGGGAGGTCTGCCCCCTGGTTTCACCATTTTGGAGTGCCACCATTTCATCACACCAAACAAAAAAGAAAACAACAATACGTTTTATATCATTGGAAATGTTTAGCGCACTAGAATGGACAAAAATGATTTAAAGCATCTTTCGAAACATTTATTTAGAGATGGGGGCGCTATACAGTAATTCGTCAAAAATATAGCATACAAATCAGTAAAATATTGAAAAATGGCCAAAATTAAGCAATGAAATTTGATCGCTTGATGAAACCTGCTCAACATATGTTGCATTAAAAAAAGATATGGGCTCAGGAATAGGCCGATGGCTATTCAGTAGTAGTTAATTACCGATCACTTCGACTCAAAATACATATCGTTCCATTAGCCCCCCTCTCATCCAAATTATCTGTTTCTTTGAAATATGAAAAGTATTAGACTAAACGGATCACTCCTTGCGAGTTTCATTGAACTATAGGATTGTATGATTTACCTGCTTGTATAAAAGAGAACTGCAATTTTACCATTAGGCAGCATCACATATTCTTTCGGTCCCATTTATGCTACTGGTTTAATCATGGCTTTGCACAGCTAACTTTTATGCCACGTTTTAAAAGCTTTAATTTTCATCAAAATAGGTCAAAAATGAAGTTATTTTTGCCACAAAAAAATACTAACATTAGACCCCCATGGCTCCGGTGGCTGGGGGCTTTACTCCCGAAGCAGCCCCCCATTGTAAATTTTTGGCTGTGCATCTGAGTCTAATCATATTTTGCAGTGCTAATTTTTATGCCACGTTTTAAAAGCACTAACTTTTATTAAAATAAGCTTAATTCAAGTTATTTTTACAAAAAAGTACAATTTTTTCGATCACTGGGTTTCGTCCTCCCGACCTGCAATGGCCTCCTGCGGAGCTTTTACCTCCCCGAAATAACCCCTTCCCCCATTGCAGATTATTGGAATGGTTACACATCTGATACTAGATGTGTGCTACTCATATTTCCAATTTTTAGAACATTACAAAGAGAACTTATTGAACTTGCCAAATAACAACTGCTAACTGCGGTAATGAAGTAGTATCATTAACTTAAAAATAAAATCTTTTGGAGCCTATTATGCATTATGAAAGATGACACTACAAAATTCCGCCACGGGTATCAACATTCTTAGCGACGCCACTGTTTTGGGGTTCCATTTGGAAGGGTTTCCACTTTGCAGGGTGTGGCAACCCATCCAAACTACGCAAAAAATATAGTATTTGTTTCGTAAATATCATAGATATAACCTGTTTCGAAAAAGTTAGCTTCTTTGTTTAAGGTGTTCAAAAAGTGATTTGTGGAGTCAATTTTGAGGTTTCTAGGCGGTGGCACCCCTAAGCTATGTTGAAATATGTGCTTTTTAAACATCTAGTGATATCAGCAAATACAATGATCTTTCTAGCTTAAGCCATTTAAAACATTGATTTTCAGGTAGGGGTTAATTTTTGGCTACGTTTTCAAAGTCGTTTCCAACAGTATAAAGTTGTTCGAAAGAGATGGCGGATGATAGCCACTTTCGCAGCTTTTCTTTTTGAACCGATTTGTAACTAGCATGCAACCAAATGAAAAGCACAATGTATAAAATCACCGTACAAGTCTCAAAAAAAAGTCAGGCAGCTGCAGACCACTGCACTCAGTAGCGTAGCCAGGGGGGGGGGCTATAGCCTCCCCCATTGGCCTGCCGACCAAAATGCAGAATAAGGAAAATACCACTTTTTTAGCACTTCTAAGACTCTCTTTTGCACTGGATTAGACTAAAAAATGATTTAAAGCATAGTTTGAAACGTTTATTTGGGGGGGGGGGGGGGGCTAATGGACTGCGGACCAAAATGCAAAATAAGGAAAACACCACGTTTTTAGCTCTTCTAAGACTCTCTTTTGCACTGGATTAGACTATTTTGAAACGTTTATTTAAGTGGGGGGGGGCTAATGAATTGCCGACCAAAATGCAGAATAAGGAAAATATCATGTTTCTAGCACTTCTAACACTGTCTTTTGCACTGGATTAGACTAAAAAATGCTTTAAAACATAGTTTGAAACGTTTATTTGGGGGGGGAGCGAATAGACTGCCGACCAAAATGCAGAATAAGGAAAATACCACGTTTTTAGCCAGTAGCGTAGGCAGGTGGGGGGGCGGGGGGTTATAGCCACCACCCCCCCATTGACATGTCGACCAAAAAGCAGAACGGGAAAAACACAATATTTTTAGCTCTTTGAGATTGTTTTATGCACTGGAGTGGACTAGATAGTGATTTAAAACATCTTTTGAAACATATGTCCAGGGGGGGCTAATTTGACAAAAATAAAACCAACAAATAAATGAAACCTTTGATAAATGGTAAGAAATAAGCAATCGATTTTGATCGCAAATGTAAAAATGCTGAACATAGGTGTCACCTACAAATATACTATAAACTAAGGAATAGGGGGGGGCTATTCAGTATTTTTTAATTACCAATCATTTCTCTCACATCTCTTTTCATTAGCCTCTCCCCCAATTATTTTTCTCTATAAACTGTATACGAAATAGATTACTTCGTGTGAGTTTTATTGAAGTATTCGATTGTATAATTTACCAGCATCTAAACAAGAGAACTACATTTTACCATTAGCCAACTCCCAAATAGCCCATTTATGCTTCCAGTTTAATCTTGTTTGCACTGCCAATTTCTAAGCCACGTTTTAAAAGGATTATTTTTTAATCAAAATAGCCCTAAAATGAAGTTATTTTTGCAAAAAAATGCAAAACTTTCGAGCGCTGGGGGCAAAGCCCCCAGGCCCCCGTGCCTCCGGCGGCTGGGGGCTTTGCCCCCAAACCCCCAGCCTCCGGCAGCTGGGGGCTTCGCCCCCAGACCCCCATTGGCCTCCGGCGGCTGGGGGCTCCGCCCCCAGACCCCCCAAACAGCCCCCCCATTGCGAATTTCTGGCTACGCGCCTGACTGTACTACAGTATGACGGACTAACGGTTGTATGCTCACGACAGCAGAACTAGGTCAACTATGGCGGATTGACAGTTCGGTGAACTGAATTATGCGAAAACAATGGCCAAATGCATTGCGCGATATGAGCCAAAATAGGCAGAAGTTCGTTATAACAAGAGAAAATTCTCCAGGGGAGCGAAAGAATAGCTCGTTAGTAATAAGTCATAGGTGGGCAAGTTAATGCAAAACGTTAGCTTCGTTAACCACTAGTCCGTTAACAAACTTCACACCTACGTTAACCCGTTATTTTCAGCTTTAATTAACGGAAGTTAATAAAGTCCGTTAATTCGTTAACATTTTGCGAATATTTACATTTCGTTTTTTCCACTCTCTTTTATAACACGTATTGACGCTGTTGAGCTGATTGTAAGGAAAAATTTATTGCTATGATGGTCTTTTTGTGTTTTGGAAGTTACATTTTAAAGTCTAATCTAATTTCAAGATAGAAATAAGTTCAAATGCACTAACGAAGCTGCGATCGAAAAATCTTTGGAAATTGCGAACAGCGATAAAATCAATATAACTTTAAGGCTGCAGCTTATTATTTGTCACAAAAAAGAGCTCCTTTCTTTGCTTTCTTCTATAAAACTCGTGCTAATACGCAACAAGTTTTACCAGTGCAAACTGGTTTGTACCGGTACGATGAACATATGGTACAAGATATTAACCATAAAAACCTTAACGGAAGTTAATAGAAATTAACGGAAGTTACTTTAGTCCGTTAACAGAACTTAACGGAAGTCAATTTAGTCCGTTAACATGAAAAAACTTTTTAACGGATTAACGAGTTCAAGAAAAAGTTAGCTTCGTTAGTAACCGATTAACGATTAACGGACTTGTGCCCACCAATGCAACAAGTCCGTTATATCGAACTTCGTTATACCGAGGGTATGTTAATTAGGAAAAAGATAGAAAAAAAATTGGGACTTAAAAATTGGTTCGTTATGTCAAGTAGTTTGTTACATCAAAGGTACTAACTAGACCGGCAGCTCAGAAAGTTTATTTACCCCAAAGACGGCGGAAGGTTTGATGCGCCTAAAATACACGTCTTTACTCACCTTTTAAGAAAATGTTTTAGTGGCAAGTCAAAAGTTCGGCTAAGACCCCCCAAATCCACAATTCATCGGGGGTCAAAATGGCCTTTATTTAGCCCAAATACGGCATGGATAAAAATTGCTTAAAATCGTTCTCAAGGGTCCACTGAACAACGAAATGGCGAAAACAGTAACTTTAAGTTTGGCTAACCCCCCGACAGTAACGAATTTAGGGGGGTCAAAAATTGCCTTTATTTACCTGGAAGACGGCATGGATAAAAATTGCTCAAAAACGTCCGTTGGAGTCCACTGAACGCAAAAATGACGAAGACAGTAACTTTAGGTTTGGCTAACCCCTTGACAGTAACAAATTCTGGGGGGGCACAAAAACTTGGGTTCAATTCCCGGTCTGGTCAAACCAAAGACAATAAAAATTGGTACTCACAGCTTCTTTGCTTGACGTTCAGTATTGAAAGGGTAGTGTGAAGCTTTCATCGTGTGTGGTAGACTGATGGGCAAGTGGCAGCTTGACTCGAAGACCAAAAGGTCCCTTTGTTGTCTCCTGGCCAAGGCAACTTGGTGAATAAAATGAAATTACAATTGCAGCAATTTCAAGACGCAGCGGTCCCGCACAGTTAATTATGCCACGGCAATATTAAAGAAACAAAATTAAGTAAATTTTCTATGTCTTGTATCACACCACCAAAACTGCGTTAAATTTCTATCACAGTCTTAAAGCAACTAATTCGAGTATAGTTAGAGTTACCATATTTTTCAGACAGAGAACCGGGACAGTCGTACTTTTGCGTGATTTTTCTGGTGATCAAAAAAAAAAAAAAAAAGGTCTTCACTCCAGCGACCCACGGTTTTTGCGTAATTTTCAAAGTGATCTCCAAAAAAAAAGAGGTATTCACTCCATTGACCCTCGTGTTTTTGCGAATTGTCGAGTGGTCTTCACAAACAAACAAAAAACTGGGACATTTCCACCAACCGGCCGGGACCCCGGGACATGGCCTTAAAACCGGGACGTATGGTAAGTCTAAGTATAGTATTTCAAAAAATCTAGAGTCTTAAAAACATGTGATAAATTTACATATTATCAGCATTCAAAATACTCGCTGGCTAGTTTACGATTTCGATTAAACATTGCACAAATCGCTCAGCGCAGAGAATTTTAATGATGACAAATCTTAAATTTATCAGCTCAAATAAATTCAAAGATCGTAAATTTGCAGTTCTTTTGGAAGAAGCAGAGATGTTTGAAAACATTTAATTATCATTATTAGTACAAACATCAGGATGTTTGCTTGAGTAGTCAACTCGTAAATCCAACATGCGTATTCTTGAAAATATCAATTAACATAATGGAATACATTACTACTGCAACAGAACCCAGTTCTAATCCAAAAACAGAGGCCTACAATAGGAGAGATAGGTTGGCACAAAACGGCGAAAAAGTGTCAGATAGTACTGTATCATAGCTCGCAACTATCATGCATAAATATTTGACAAATTTTTCATACATCAGCAAAAGTAGTTGTTAACAATTGAGGAATTTGCTTCCGGGTTGCGAATCTTTATTCTGAGTATTATTTTACAATGATCAGTAGCGTAGCCAGGGGGGGGCTCGAGCCCCCCTTTGGCTTGTGAAGTATGCAAAATCGCACGTGTTTGGTGCTTTTGAGGCCGAGTTTTGGTGAAAAATTGAAAATAGCCCCCCATCGGAAAACAGCCCCCCCTCAAACGTTCGAATTTCCGATTTCGGCAGAAAAATCAGTCTCAAAATCGGTGAAGACCTTTTTTTTTTTGGAGATCACCTGAATCTGGGCGGAAAAAACGTTTGAAATTCCGATTCTGGCCGAAAAATCTGTCTCAAAATCGGTGAAGAACTTTTTTTTGGAGATCACCTGAATTTGGGCGGAAAAAACGTTTGAAATTCCGAGCCTTCAAGGTCGTTTGCACTTTTCTCACTCTTTCAAAATAGCCCCCCCTTTTCCAAATCCTGGCTACGCGCCTGACAATGATCTGCGAACTGGAACATGTAAAAGTTATAAAAAAAGGATCAAGTTTTGTTTAAAAGATACAAACAAACATTGAGTTGTCAAACACAAAACAAAAAGCTTTTTTAGAGAAAATCCTGTCTCACTTTTTCAAGTCAAGATGGATGATCGTAATTCTGTAAATCCAGTGGGGCTACTCAAGTTTTGCTGGAACTATATCTGTAACCGGTTCTTTAAATGGAGCAACAAATTCCTGCAATTGGCTAAATGGCATCATATTGTATCTTGTTGAGAATAGCTCCACAAATTTTTTTTTTAATTTGAAACTGGCCCATGGCACAAAATGGGTTGCTGACCTCTGCTATAAAATATTTCTGTCACATTGGGGTTACGGTGTGAGTGAGACAAGACAAGACAAACGTTATGCAGTAAGTTGGAACGAGCTTATGTAATAGATTATACGGGGCGTTTGAAAATGTGACAAAACCAATATAAAGATAGAAATGAGTTCAGAATTTGGAGCTAAAGTTGGCAAAGTCGTCAATCGGGCCTAGTTTTGTGGACACTAACAAAGTGAGCAATGGACAATCTAGTAGACTTACAGTAATTTCCAAAGAGCAACTACCGGACGTAGTATTTATTGCCAAAAAGCAATGATTGAATAATGGAATGTGGGTAAGGAAAGGGAGAGAACAAAATTTCAAACCATTTCCAAATGAATGCTCTATTCTACAAAAAAAAAAAGAAAAACAAGAAACAGTGAGGTTGTTTTGGTTCAACAGAAGGTGCATTGCTGCTGTAGCAAGACCAAAAACACCGATCCATCAGCCCAAAAATAAAAATCAATCAAACGGAGATGTTAGAAGAGTAAGGCACCAAACAGTCGCGTAGCCAGGATTTCGCAAGGGGGGGGGGGGCTTTTTTTGAAGTTTGATTCAACCGTCAACGAACTTGACCTGAATTTTCATTTGTCTTGAAGTGGATTGAGGAAATGCTGAGCGTTTTACTGTGCAAAATCAAGTGATCTCCAAAAAACAAAAAAAAACAAAAAAAAATGTCTTCATGTGCACTGACACCCACTTCAACTTCTCATCTCACGATCTTTGGGGGAGCTGTTTTCGTTTTCAGAGCTAAAATCAACCTCAAAACTGCTAAAAACATGCTATTTTGCATACTTTTCAGGCCGGCTAGTAAAATATCTTTGGCACGGCTAGGTGAAGGAGGATAAAGTCAACACCGATCTAATCAAATACGTTTGCTCTAAGTTTACCTAGCCTCAGTGAATTTACTTCAGTCCTCTTTTAAAAATGCCATGGCTTTTATAATGTGACATTTCGGAATAATGCTTTTATTCCAACCAAACTTTATGCGTTTACCTGTTCCAAAATTATTTGCTAGCAGAAAAAATTTTATTAAAATATTTGCAACGGTGCACTCATGACGATGAACTCTAAAATTAATGAAGTTGATAAAAGTCGAATAATTCGCATTAGCAAAAGACTCGGAGAATGTAGGACTCAAAGCAATTAACGAAAGACTTAATAACGAAAAGAGCATTTTGAATATTGGTAATACGCAGACTTATTAATTTATGACAGTGTTTAAGAATTTCAATTTTTTTTGAAATACTCTGGGTTGTTTTGAATCTGTGCTATAATTCAATGCAGTGTTTGTGGTAAGATATGGCCCATAGAAATTTACTGAATAATTTTCTATTTATTGCTTTGAATAACGAAGCCTATATACTTCGTTATTTAAAGTAATGTATGGAAAATTATTTAGTAGATTTTTGTAATTTTTTTAGTAAACTTTTATTGTGATTTTTATAGTTGTATTTTGCTCTGATTTTACTTTGTACATCATCGAGTACTGTTTCAGAAGATTGACTATCAACAATTTTCCAACATATGACTCACATTAAAAAGACAAGCTGATACGCAAAGTCTAGATCGCTCGTAAAGAAAACGTCACTGCAACATGACGTCATTTTTGCCCAAATAGGCCATCACGTTACTTAATGATTGATGACGCCATCAACTTAAAACGATTTTTTTCAAAAACAATACTGTAAAGCCGTATTTAGTGGTGCAATGACTTTTGCAGTAAGAGCAAGAAATCAGTTTGAGGATACCAAAGTTCATTGCCATTGTTTTTGTTTTGAGTGGACTCCCGAGAAACGTTTTTGGGCAGTTTTTACCCCTGCCGTCTTCAAATAAATAAGAGCAATTTTTTCGAGCTTACCTCTAAATTAGTTACTGTAAGGGAGATAGCCAAATCTAAAGTAACCATTTATGCGTTCAGCGTACTGCAAGAATGTTTTTTAACAATTTTTACCCTTGCCGTCTTCCAGGTAAATAAAGGCAATTTTTGACCCCCCTAAATTCGTTATTGTTGGGGGGTTAGCCAAACTTAAAGTTACTGTTTTCGCCATTTCGTTGTTCAGTGGACCCTTGAGAACGATTTTAAGCAATTTTTATCCATGCCGTATTTGGGCTAAATAAAGGCCATTTTGACCCCCGATGAATTGTGGATTTGGGGGGTCTTAGCCGAACTTTTGACTTGCCACTAAAACATTTTCTTAAAAGGTGAGTAAAGACGTGTATTTTAGGCGCATCAAACCTTCCGCCGTCTTTGGGGTAAATAAACTTTCTGGGCTGCCGGTCCATACCCTATATCAAGAGTTAACTGTACAAGTACATCAAATTCAATAGCAAGCTTAATGACATGAAACTCTAAGATTACTACAAAGCACAGCATAGGCTTTACTAGTATCGAAGGCACTCAGCAAACCAATTAGACCTAATTCGTGCAAAATTTGAAAAGATGATAGCTCAGATAGCGGTGCGAAAAAGGCAACAAAATTTCTCCTCCTGGAGCATTTCTGTCCTCCTCCAAGCTGCTATTGCCTCCGGCATATAACGACTTTTGGTACTTGCAAAGCTGCTTTTCTTTGCAAAAATAAATCGTGTCCGAGACAGAGCAAGCAGACATGGGACAACTTATAGCCTGCTTGATTGCTCCTCCTTCAGTCCAACATTTCTGTCCAACATCAAAAATTTCCACGCTGTTGACGTTGGAATGACCAGCACCTATTCCTCCAAAAACATATATTTTTGAATTAAAAACCGCACTGCTAAAGGAGGCTCTTGCTGCCCTCAACGAGCCGGCGATTTTCCAAGTATTTTTTGACGGACAAAATTTGCGTGTTTCTGTACAGGGGATTTTTTCGTGGTAGTCACGCTTTGTTTCAAAGAATCCGTAGCCTCCTATCAGATACATTCTGTTTCGTACGACTTGAGGAGCAAAATAACTTCGATGATAAAGCTCGAAGCTAAACTTCAATTGCCATGTTCCACCGAAGGTTTCATAGCTATCGCAAAAACTATCTGCGTAATCATGTGGAGTTTTGTACGTGGGGACCGACTCTTTTTCTCCAAAAACAAGCAATTTTTCATTACAAAACACAGCTGCTGCTCCCATCCGTAACTCATTCATTAGTGGCAAATCAGTCCATTGATAACCATCGAAACGAATCGCTCCTTTTTTCGAATCTCCTACTCCACAAACTACTGTTATTGGGGGTTCGCAGGCAACAACA
The DNA here is from genome assembly GCA_963965965.1 of Trididemnum nubilum. Lineage (NCBI taxonomy): Eukaryota > Metazoa > Chordata > Ascidiacea > Aplousobranchia > Didemnidae > Trididemnum > Trididemnum nubilum. Next base: position 187,571 of record CAWYPQ010000213.1, on the reverse strand, counting down.
CAATACTGTTCGTTCGACAAATAAGGACATTGTGAAATACTTTTCCAAGATTTGCTTTTAAAGTCATTAACAGATTGCAAACCAGATCAAGAAATGTGCATAATTCTATCTGCAATATACACGTAACATTTGCGAGGTTTTTGAGCACCTTGACTTGATGGGCGAATGTGAAAAGTGTAGGCTGCTTCTAATCAAGGTCGACAGTTATCGAAAAATTAAACCAGCTCGTTTTTCCCAATGAAGTCAATGAAATAATCAATGGGAACAAACTGCAGACGAACGTGCTTAAACAGACGAGGAAAATCTTCTTTTCTCTCATCCAGGTCTTTGTTGACCCACATAATGATCATTTCAAACACTGTTTGCTCCTTTTCAATTAGCAAGTCATCTCAGCTAAAAAGTGAGTCAAGCTCACTGAAAGTAGTGTTTAGAAACTCGGGCATGGTGGCAGCCTCTTCGATATGAGCGAGAAAAAAGCACCTGACAATTTCTTTTAAATTTTCGAACGGATGGGACAACACCAAATCTCGAAACCAAAAGCAGTTTTCAATTTATATGGTTTGTCGGTGTAACTGACAGCAGCATTGGCGACGCTTGGAAATTGCATTAAGGAAGCTTCATGGAGAATGTCGCTGATGTTTTCCATTGAAAAGGAAATCTTTTGGGTATAAATTGATTTTAGAAGTTACATAGCAGACTAGATTTTAGACGTTACTTAGCAAGTAGGTTAAGTTTGGCTTTTGGGGTTCAAAATTTTTAGTAGGCATTTACACAGTTATGTACGCCTGATGATAACAAACAAGTTTGAACTATGCATATAGCGTACTATTGTGGTAAATTGCTAATGTGATGTCATACATGGTGTCCATGCTTAGTGATGCTAGCGCAATGCGGCTGAGCTAAGGGAAGTGCCAGTGTGATACTGGTCGAGAATCGTCTTTCTGGTGATTTTGTTGTCAGACTTAGATCAGAGTAATCTGAGAAGAGGGTGCGATGGCAAGTGTAGAAATTGCCCTCGTGTGTGTTTGAAGATTCGGGTGGGATGCCAGGATAGGCTACGTGTAAATTCAGATGCTGATGAAACACTAGCCTAATGGGATAGCAGATATGTGAGGTAAGTGCTACCTCACAGCCGTGGAAAAAAATTGATTTTTGTATTTCGCTCATTGCTGTTGCTGTGACTGTCTTTATCGGAACTTTTTTGCTGTATTTTTCTTTCATTTCGACTGTGAACATTTTTAAGAAATATTCACTTGAAGCAACTAGAACAGTTCTGTGAGCCGGAAACTCCTTATCCTCAACTTGCAGTATGACGTCACACAACTCCGAATTCTTTCGTTGCTGTTCCAAACTGTAAAGGGTTGTATGTTTGACCGGAATAATGGCAACGTCGTGTTCTTCAATACTAGCAAATGAAGATTTTACACATTTGAGCGGGTGAGGATTCGTCGTATTTGAGTCATTTGAGGGGGTTGGGATTCGTCGCTTTTGAGGCATTTGAACTATCCTCTTCTTAACTGCTGGTATCATATTTTTCTTTCCAAATGGGTCACTCATTTCTGAAAAGAATTGATTGCATTTCAAGTCTGAAAATTCTCAATACCGAATGTACTTAAGATGTGGTACTACGCTTGGAAAATCCAAATCCTTCCACGAGTACGAAATTCTACTTACGGTTTAGAGTTTTCGCACCAAAACAATAGCAGCATTGTTTTGTGTTATTTCAATAGCCCTTAATGCTTAGCATTTGACTTTTGTTGTGAATAATTTATTAGCTCAGCTGTTTTGAAATCACCCTATTATCAGTGGCGCAACCAAAAAGGCTTCATCTCTAAGCTAAGACACTTTTTTAGAAAATTTAATCCAAAAAATGTAAACTTTAATTGAAGTGTGGTTTGGACTTGAGTTGTAAGTAAAGGGGTGGGTTGAAGGGGTTGGGCAGTTTTTTTTTTGTACGACCAATTGTCCCGGCCAGGGGCCTCTTACTTCAAATTTTTAATAATTTTTATGCAAATTCGGTAAGAAACTTAAAAGTTTTGTCCTACAAGTTGCAACCCCAGGCCCTCGTTTAATGTTATTATGAACTTAATGCTGTAACACAGGCGGTAATGCAAACCCCCCAATTGAAATACTACCATGATAATTATAATGAGAGCATAGCTAGTATGTTGTCCTAGTCCGGAATTACAGTTTTTTTAATTTAGGATTTACGCGTACAAAAGTAAGTAATAATAGTGACGACGACGTGTCCACGTCATGATAATGTCATGCAAATTCTTGTACGTTTTAAACAACTGTCAAGTGACTTGACTCGAGTCCTCCACGTTTTGGGAAAAAGTATTTTAACTTTGCTTTGAATGTTTTTTTTTTTGTGTGAAAGAACTTAAGAGCGCGATCTTATCAAAATCATAACCTTAGCCAGGGGGGTGACCCAGGGGGCCCGGACCCCTCAATCGAAATGCTACCAATGACACAAATTTGACAAAAAAGCCTTGTTTCTTTTTCGGTTTCAGTTTCTTTTAGCATCTTTGCGTACAACAGTACACGCGTACAACAGTAATTAACAATAAATAATATTGAAGACCGGGGGACCCGGCGCATTCCCTTAATTCAATTTTTTCCAACCAATTTAAACGTATAACCAGGATGAAATCATAAGTTTTTGTCCTAAAAGTTGCTACCTCAGGCCCTCATCTAAACTTTTTATGGACGTAATCAATAACCAGCGCCGGATTTGCCATATGGCAAAATGCCAAGGCTCCGCTCTCAGATAGTAGAAATTTTTTTGTTCTTCACTTATATTTGGCAGGAAGATGTTGCAAGAATCCCTTAAGTGCCAGGGGCACAGCGCATTGTAAATCCGGCCCGGTAATAACATGTTTAGTAAGCGTAACCATCTATTGTACTATTTTTCAATAACGATTCACCTTCGCCTCGCCAGTTTTTACGCACAAAATATACTTTTTAAAAAATAGCTAAGAAAAATGCTCATTGAACAAATTATTGAATTTGAATGGAGGGATGGATCCTCGGCGCCCTGGCCGTACATGTACTCCTATAACTGGTTAACTTCATGACAAAACAAAAATCTCTAAGGAAAATGTTTGGCTGAATTATTATTTACTGTCAAAATATTGCAAGAGGCAATGTTTCCCCTACGTGAACAAAATCACTTACAATCAAAATTTTACATCATAATGCAAGATTTTAAACGTGTTTTGGACTTCAATTGCAAGTAGTAAAAAAAAGGATTGAACAATCAAATTTTTTCGATTGGCTTTCAATGTTAAAAATCTAGTTCTATCAAATGGCTATGAACACGTGCGAAATGTGATCCTTTTTTCCTTTTAATGTTGATCCTTTTAATGTTGATCCTTTTTCAGGGATTAATATAGCTTTTTTCCCAAAAACTTACAAAAATCGATCAGCGGCTGGGGGCTTTGCCCCAGACCCCCAAAGCCACTGGCGGCTGGGGGCTCTGCCCCCAGATCCCCGTGTGTGATATCTTTGAGTACACTAGTTTACTCAACACGTGTCCTTAGTTAGACATTTGCACTTTTTAACTATTAGTTTTCACCCTCTCCTTTACCAAAATCCTGGTTAAGTGACAGCAGGCTACGATTTTAGATCTTCCATTCTACAATACCTTTGCTCCCCAAAAAGTTTCTTTTTTGAAAATTTCTGATGACGTCATTACATGTGATTTGTGGTTTGGGTCCCCTCAATCAAAAATGCTGGCTACGCCTATGCCCCCCTTGCCCTTATGACGTTCCGGCACCCCTGGCCAGGCGCGCGACCTTACCGACGTCACATAAACAACGAACACACTCCAGTGCCAATGGACTCACGATAAGCGTCGATCAAACATAAAAGTCATTAATTAGTAAGGGCCCATATTACAGAAATTTCCTTGTTCGCATTAATAACGAGAATTTTTTAAGAGGCGCTACCGAACGAAATACTCGCTAAATGCAAGAGGTTATTTTTGCACATGCATCTGAATCTCTGCGAGCTGGGTAACGTCATTTTTGCTAAGATCGATTGCGAGATATTAATAGAGTAAAAAACTTCACATTTTTCTCGCCAACTCCACAAAAATTTTGAAGCATTCTTTAAGCGTGCGAGAAATCGTTTTTGGAAGAAATTTAATGGCAAAATATTGAAAACTCTAACTTTAAACGAACTAAAACCAACTTATTACCTTTCGAGAGAAATTGCAAACAAATTTGTGGTACGGCAATAGGCTCGCGCGTTTCCACTGTAGTCGCTACCCTATAGTCATGGAAGATGTCGAAAAAAGAGCCCCGTCAACATTCCACTCTCCACCAAAAATCTGGAAACGCTTTGTAGATGATACCTTATTCGTCATTATCAGTAAAAACTCGCTTGAAAATTTTTTGGATCATTTAAACACTATTGAAAAATCACTATTTGCTAAAATTTGGTATTCGTCATAATCAGTAAAAACTTGCTCGAAGATTTTTTAGCACTATTTGCTAAAATTTGATTAAAATGGTTGCCATGTTTGCTATTAGACGGCTAAGAAGAAACAAATTGCATTGAGAAACCGTATGCTGAATCAACTGGTTAAGAAATATTGAGTGGCGCTAGTTGACAAAAGTAGCAATACACTCTTTTTATAAGAACAAAATTCCAAGAACATGAGACTCATTTTTGTTTTGAATCAATGCCAGCCTCGGCAGCAAAAACAAATGAAAACAAATAAAATTTAAATAAGGAAAAGAAACCAAATTTGGTACTGATTCAAAATGATTAATTTTTAGTGATTTTTTGTGGTTGCAAGCCAAATTGCAACTATTCCAAAAGTATAGTGCTGTTTGAGAATGTTGTTGGAAGTCGTTCAATTTGAAAAAAGCTTGCTCTTTCTCTTTTGCAATTTTACAATCCTGCAAAAGCTGGAAACAAGCCTTTACTCAGGCAGACAGAGCATTAGGAATTAAACTGTGTGTGGTGACCGAGTGAATTAATATATCTAGTCCTTGGCTAATTTTGTCTGCGGTATCCGGTTATTGGCACATATCGCTTATTGCTATGGGTGATATTGCGTAATGAATGGATATTGCGAGACAAAAGGAAATTAATTAATGTTGTTTTTGTTCTCGCTTTCTTTGTTCACTCGCTGTATATATACCACTGCTTAGCTTCATGTCGTCATTATTATTATTGTTATTATTATTATTATTATCATTAAATACTATTTGTTGATATTAAAGAACTACGTGTCGAGACTCATTGCGTGCGGACTCACCAAATGTGTTTCAAACATGGCCGCCGAAATTGACGTTGATGCTCTCAAAATTGAAGAAAAAATCAAAAACAAATGAAGCTGAAAATCGTCAAAAATTTAAAAACAGCCAGTCTCAACTCAAGATTTACTAAGTCTAACAAAGAAAAGTGTACTTCGACTTGTTCAGTTTTGAAAAAATTTGAAACCTATTGTTGTTGTTAACCCTATTTGAACCAGGGGGGTAAATTTGCCCCCTCTCTTAAATATTTTAATATAGCTCTTAAACTAAAAAAAAGTTTTGCTTTGTTGCTCCCTGAATTTGAATTAAATTTAATTACACACATATTCAGAAACTTTGGGGTCAGCCGGAAGACTGGAAGTGACGTCATTTTTGCCATTATTGGAGGCACCTACGGTGTTTCATGCAGTTTTGAGCACAATGCATGCTTATTAGTGCGCGTATTCTATTCATTGTACTGCGTATTCATTATCGATGCTAATCTTTCGCTGGAATAAAATATTTTGTTTACTGATATGTGCATTGCATCATTATTACGTCATTGATGGCGTCATAATTCAAAAATATTGCTTTTTCTGCTGTTTTTCAAAAAAACTGCGTTTGCATAAAACATTTTCAGTTTCATCAACTGTTGAATGATACACAGAAAATAATATTGCAGCATTCAACAATTTTGTGAATTATACTATATCTCAGTCACAAAAAATTAAAATTAATAATCAACACAATATATTAAAGATGACGCCATCATGCATGTGACGTCATCATCTGCGGTGACTTTTTTCAAAGATGTCTTTGAAATGACAAAAGGCCTAATTGAAAATAATATTTTGCAACATTTAGACAAATTTGCATGCTGTTATAAGGATTTACTGGCTTTGGTGACGTCATCATCGTTCTAATGACGTCAAAACTTCAAAATATTTGTTTTTAAAAATTTAACTAAAAATACCGTCAACAAGCAAAAAATCTTACTGCTATCACTCACCAATCGGTTTTTAGAAAGGGGGGCAAATTTGCCCCCCCCCCTGGTACAAATAGAGTGTAAAAATAGCCCGGTAAATATAAAGGCAACATATATACGGCAATTTTTAGTTTGACCTAAAAAATTTTAATTTTGACTTTATTTTAGCTAAATTTTGACTTTATTTTGACCTAAACCGTCGTTGTGTAAAAGTTTTGTCGATTGCTAAAGCTGTGAAAGCAAAACAGTACAGCTCTATAAGATTTCAAAAATTGTGTTAATTCGTTTTTTATTTGGACATGCACTGTTCTTAGTTATTTTATTCATGCCGAGGCTGGAATTCTTAATTTGCTTTTAATTAACAAAAAAAGTTTCGCATTATTACGAAATTATTTTTATAAAGAAGTTAACCCAGGCAATTGTATTGCGGGATATTGCAACTATTTGCAGAAGTTTGAGTTGCTAAGCTTCATTCAAGCGTGTGTAAAATTGCTCCTAACCGTTGCATTGGTTCTCAAATATCCAGAAAAATAAGGAAAAAAATCTTTTGTTTGCTTTTGAAAAAGAATTTTTGATCACATACAATTTTACCAAATTTTGACCTAACCCAAAATTTTGACGTTATTTTGACCTAGAGAATCTACTTAAACTGGCTTCAGAGCACTTAAAACCAATGTTGGTATGCATTTGATGATATAATAAAGCCCTGAAAAAATTTTGATTTTATTGACTCTAACGGGCCCTATATATAAGTTTACACACCAACAGTCCTCAAGGGCGCTTTACGTCATTTAAAAAATTGTAGTATGGAAAAAGTTGTTCCTTTTTTTCATTGATTCAAAATATAATTAATTTCTGTCCTTCATTAACTAATTATTATCAATCGAGGATTTTGCAAGCTTAGAATATTAACGTAAGGCCCATAGTATCTTTCTCCGTTACAACTGCAGTACATACCGTCATAGTTATAGACACAGTACGCTTAACGCATTGTTTTGAAGTAGAAATGCATGCAACGTCACAATAAAGTATTTATCACGCACTAACGCTACATCTCGCAAAGAAATTTGACCGAGCATGTGGGCGAGACGGTTGGGAAATAGCATTTTGTTTACAAAGTTTTTTGTTCGTTAACGCTTTTTAGCGAGCGAAAATGGCCTTTACGAGTTCGCCAACACGTTCTGTAACGTGGGCTTAGCTATTGCTCTTCTATCTCTTCTGCGACAACTTTTGTTTCCTTGTATCAGCATTCTCTAATTAAAGTTTGTGGAATAAGAGGATTTGGGGGGTTTATATATACTATTTTCGACAAATCTCAAAATGCAACTAAAGATAATTGCTTAACATCAATCAAAAAAAATTTGAGAGCAAATTTATTAACCGTATAATGCAAAATTATAACAGGAATGAAAGAAATAGAATACTACAAAAAAAAGAAACCAAAGTATACTCTGTAGTCACTATTGTACAGCAAACACTCAAGCTACGCCAACGAAAAATACATCATCACAACAAGAAATAAACGAAAATCAAACAATGCAAGCCAAATCCACTTCTTGCAATGAAAAGAGTACGGATCAATTAACAGTTACCGTCTAACTCTGTTCTTGACAGGAAGATAAATACGGGAACGTTAAGAGGCGGGAGTAAAAGCACCCAAGCTCGGGAATTTTGACGGGCACCCAGATTTTGGAAACCCGAACGGTTTGAATATTAATCTCAAGCAACAAGTGTAGAGTAGCACAGCCCCAAAGTCAATTAGGATTGATACTGGAAAAAATAAGTCGAAATCCGGCTGTAACTAGTCAAACGCTCTGTGCGTAAACTGCAAAGGGAGCATAATGAATATTCACCGCCGAACCTTTAAAATTGCTTTAAAGAAACTAAGAATTCGAAGATTTAAAAACCTTTGGATTACAGTGACAAGCCAGCAAATAGCATTATTTCCACTTGCAACAAAATTTTCTGAAAAAAAAGCAACAGTTTTTAAAGCTTTATTTTATTTTTTAAAAACACACGTTTTTTGAAGAAACAAAGGCAAAAAACATTCACATCGCTAGTTGTGGGTCGAGTTTGATTCAAAAGTCGTCAATTAGTAGGGAAAGCTAAAGGGGAAAGCAATTCAATTCCTTCAAATGGCTTCTCAATTTTAGCAATTTAATAATTGATATGGTTTCAAAATCGTACGAAATGTAATTAAAATGGCATTAAACTTGCTATTTTTTGCCTCAAAATCACAGAAATCACCCAGCGGCTGGGTCTCCGCTTGGGACACACTTGAGTTGTATCAGTTTTTTCAGCACGATGACCTAAATTTGATAATTTTTTACTGTCCAAAAAAATTTACTTTTGGCTTATCCCTCTTGGAAAAATTTTGGATGCACATCTGGTCGCATTCACTGCTGCAGATAGATTTTTCAAGCGATTATGGGCCGCAGACGAAATGAGCTGAGAAACGCTGCCGGCCTTTATAGGTCTCTTTTTGAGGTAAGATTACAGAATTTTTAAAACTGCACAAAATTTGTAGCCGTACAATATCAGTTTGTATGCTCAAGAGCTCGGTCTATTTTAGTTTAGTTCCTTTGCTCTGCTGACGACGGCACTGTTACACAGGAGCTCAACAAACAAAAAAGAAAAGAAATTATACTGTTCACTGTCATTACTGTCCTGAAGATAATTAGCTAGTCATTCCCATTTGGGTGCTATCAGAAATACATCACCAAAATCTTTATGTCTGCAACAACTTTTAAATATGATTTTACACTATTAAATCAAATCAAGTCTTTCATTATCTTAGCTGTTTTACGCCGAAGCGTGTAACGAGTTGGCGGGGCCCATTTCTGCGTCATTGCGTCTGAGCAACAGAGCTTCTTTCAAAGAAATGTCGCAGCGTGCGGTCAGCTCCGTGTCCGATTTGACCTGCTGGAGATTTGAACTGTAAAGATTTCTCGCCTCAGCGACGAATGAATTACCGCTGGACCAACTGGACGTTATTCATTATACCGAGCACTAAACAATACTGTCCAAAAATATAAACGTTAACGTTTCGATTTTGTAGTTTTTTTGTAATATTGTTTAGTCGTCTCGATTACCAGTTAATTAAGTTTGATGTCATTTTGCCTGGTAACAAAAGCTCTATGCAATCTGTCATCCTTACTTTTATCGTCTTCTCTCACTGGTCACTTTTCCATTGTAGCAGATATTTCATAGTTTTGTATACTACAGTTTAGTATATACAAGGCAATAACACTATTGAAATCGTTTTGATCATCAAAGTGAGATGCAGAAGCACATTAAAAGATATTGAATTAGAAACGTTTGAGGAAGACAGACAGACGCTTTTGTTTTTGACTGTATGGCCCGCTACCTTTTATTGTCATCCGGCCGGCAAGCTTTTTTCTTTTTTCCATGATAGATATGCACCAAGAAACCACCGAAAATCTTTCTTGTGGTCTTCCCCAACTTTTGGGCCGAAAAAAGGCCTGAATTTCTGGAGGAGACCTTTCCTTTTTTAGTCCACTGGAGTGGTGGAGGCCTGCTGGAAGCTCGTTGGGACTGAATGTGGCCCACTAGTTCAAAAGGTGGCCGATCCCTGGTATATGCTATATACACAAAGCAGAGTTTTTTCAAAGGATTTTTTCAAAGGTTTTTTCCAGGGTTTCGTTTCGGTTTATTTTTAACCATTTCTCGACCATGCTCTAATAGAATTATTGAATAATTAATAATTATTAAAAAGTTTGAAAACTTCAATTGACACGACCATAATCACATGATCTGGGTTCAACTTGCACCCTTGTCACGCTGTTGCGTCCTTGAAAAAGATGCTTTACAATAATTATCTCAACTTGGTGGCTTTGAACAAGCAGCAAAATTTGATCGACAAAAACTGGAAGAAGTCAGCGTAATAATGGATCAAAGATCAAACGGGTTCGGATTTCTCCAAGCACTTACAGTAGTATATATCACATGTAATGAACAGCGTGCGGATCGTCCAATACTGTCAACATCTACGCTGTTCTGTGACATGAGGACACAAATGCAACCGCAACAATAGCGATCGTAAGCATGTACGAGTGTATCGCTTGTTTAACAAAAACGGAAATGCGATGCGCTCTGCGAGCCGTCTTACCAGCGTAATATTTGTTAAAATGTCGAACAACGAACAAACACAGTGCTGTTTTTCGTTAAAATCACAAAACACACAGACGTTGCTTTTTGATTTTTTCTGCGAGAACTTTTAGCCCTTGCAACAGGCACACTGTAGACCATATGGAGATGTCAATCTAAACCATTCTTGAAAATTTTCAAAGTAAAAACTAATAGTAATTGCTTAATAGCGTTAAAAAAATTGATAAAAAGTTTTTCTACCGCGCAATATAAATTCACCACATTAGTGATAACAGAAATGGGAACAATAGCAACACAAAACAAGCGTAACTCTTTGGGGATTACTAGGTATGCTTAAGCTACACGTACGAAAAATACATCATCGTAAAAAATCGCGGTAAAACGATGCTGGCCGAATGCGTAGTGTATACTTACTTACATAGAGTACTTTTATAGCAACGAAAAACATACAATTTGTCCAATAATAAGCTGCTGCTTAACGTCTAACCATAGACTCTAATTGATTAGTAGACTGGAAACTGACAGTTTTGTCTTTCTTTTCTTTGCGGTTTGTTTTCCTACAATATGCCGATTTGTCCAATCAGCGTGACTTTCAGTGTGACTTTTTTCTTCTAGGTTCACTTACTCTAAGAATATGTCCAATCACATCAACCAAATACGCGTGACCGCAAAAAAACTTTGCAACAAAAGCAAACGTTTTTATTCAATGTTCTTCTCTTTTTCTCCCCGCGTCTGTTTCTAGTCTACAGTCCTAAATAAACAGTCTATACAGTCTTACGAAACCTTGACACGAAGACGAATATGCTACTACACTTTTTCATAAAACGTATAAGAACCAGTAAATTTTGGGTTGAGAATGGCTGTTCTTAAATTTTTACGAAATTTCAGTTTCGTTTTGTTTTTTATTTGTTTTTGAATTTTATCGAGAACAAAGTGGCGCAAATTTAATCTCGCTTGATAAGCAATTGTGTAGTGTAAAAGTTACAGCATAAAGGCCGGATTTACTTGTACATTGCGCTAGGCCCTCTGGCACTTTTGGTATTTTCCTGCCAATTAAATGTGAAGACAAAAAGAAAATAATATCTTATCATCCAAGCGCAGGGCCTCTGCACTGTGCTTAGTAGTAATTCCTTTCCTATAGTGTGTCGTCAAAATTGCAAGAATAAGACAAAAGCCAATACACAATACACCACAGTCTAATAGCTTGTATACAGTTGCGAAAATTTGATTATTTGGTAACCATAAGGCATTGTATATAAACATTAAATACAGGGGTGTCCAAATTTTTGTGAAAAAGTGCCAAATAAGATTTCGCGAAGGTACCCATGGGTAGTAACGAGTCCAAAAAAAATGAAGAAAAAAAAAAAATTTGGTAGTAAAATCAAGTGAAGATTAACAAAGATCGTCAACAACTTTCGGGGTATTTAATTTGGATGATAAAAACAAAAATTTTGTAAAACGCAGTTTTGTCTCTCAAATTTTTTTTGGGCCACTCTCTAGGGGGAAGACCCCCCCTCGAAAAAATGGAACCCCAAACAATTAATTTTTTGAACTGCTCAAGCTAAGGTGCCGGTTATTTTGGTAGCAGTACATACTTAAAAGACAAATATTTTGATATAGTTTTTGGGTACAACCCCCCGGAAGCCTTCCCAAATAGACCCTCAAAAAATCAATTTTTTGAACAGCTCAAGCTAGGGTGCAAGTTTTTTTTTTATATCAGTAGACATTTAAGAGACAAATTTTTTGACATAGTTTGGGGTTGCCCACTCTCCTGGAGACCTCCAAAAAATCAATTTTTTGAATGACATAAGCTAGAGCACTTGTGCTTTTGAAATCTGTAGGTATTTGCGTCGATCTTTCAAAGGGGTTGCTACTCAGCAAGCTTCAATCTAGCTATTTATACGGTTTCAAAACCGTGCGAAATGCAATTGAATCGGCGTTAAAATCGTATTTTTGCAGCAAAATCTCAAAAATCACCCATTGACTGGAGACTTTGCCCCCAGGCCTTTTTTGTGATACGCTTGATTTGCATCGGTTTGTTCAACAAGGAGCCTAAATTAAACAATTTTTATTCACAAAAAACTTTTGATTTGAACCCCTTTCCTCTTACCAAAATCCTGCTTGCGCTTCTGATCGTATTCACTGCTGCAGACAGATTTTGCAAGCGTTATATGGGCCGCATACGAAACGAGCTAAAAAACGCTGCCGAACTTATGCGACTCTTTTTTTCGAACATGAATACAAATTTTTTGAAATAGCTGATAATTTGTAGTCGTAAAATATAAGCTTTTATGTGCAAAAGTTCAATCTACTTTAGTGCCCTCCTCCACTTTCGGCTAGATTCCCCTTACTTCGTTTGCTTTGGCGACGGCGCTGAATGGCATATGAATGGCTACACAACCAAATGCCAATATTGACATATGACTGTAAACTCAAACTCGGCCCAATATTGCAGAGGTGGAGTCGAGGACACAACGTGCAAGGCCAATGCCAAGAACTCAAAAAAAAACAAACCTTATGCCAAGACCAAAGGACCAACTTTTTAAGGCGTGATGTGTCTGTGAACTATATTAAGTTAGTTCTGCCTATTTCACCTCAGGAACATTTTACTCAATAAATCATTAGTTTTTTTCTAAAAATGTATGCATGTTTTGTGGGAGTTTCGCCTACTCGTATTTCCATGACGTCATATAACAACTGATTAAGTGCAACTGGCATCTTTCCAGGCATTCAAACAATTATAAGTCGATTCAATTTCACACTCGCTTTTTTAATAATTCTTCATGCAACGTTTTTCTAATACAGTAGTTTATTATTTGGGATTCTTGGCAGCGATTTGCACACAAAAATCTTTCAACAAATGTAGCTTTGACCTTGGACCGCTGGCCAGTGATTAAAGTTGTTCTTTTCGCGTATTTTTAGAACAAGTGTTGGCCTTCTCAAGATACGGTTTCTTTGTTATATCAGGATATACTAACATTTTTTACTGTGATAGTCTATCCCATATAACTGTATTACATTTCATTATCACGCACATTTTAACCTATTTTCTTCTAAATCCACTCTGAGATAGGCACGGTCATGTTTTAGCATTAGCAACTCCAAAATGGTTGTGTCCGGACCCCCGCATCTCGTGTTAAGATTTCGGATGGTTTTGGTGCTTTGCTATTTGTACCTCCCACATCGGAAGTATTCCCAGAAATAAAAATAAATATTCTACACTGACTTTTGTCCCTTCATTCTGCGATTAGGGCTTTTTACACAATGCCATTTTAAAATAAGTTTACTATGGCTTCTGGGCAATCATATTGCTTTATTGTTTTAAATAAACAAAAAATGAATTGACAGACTACAGAAGTTTAGGTTAATTTTTGTTTGGTTATTTTCCTTTTTAACAAATCAAAAACTACAACTGTCCTCGAGCCGAGGACAGGCTTTTTCGAGGGCATGTGGGCTTCAAGGCCAAGGACTTGAGGTTCGAGGCCAAGGACTTCAAAACTTGGCAAGCCAATAGCAATCCAACATAAATTCAATATAGGCGTATGGAATTTAATTACACTCTGCGGAAAGATTATTAGGTTTTTATTCGGTTATAGTTGGCTTTCTACTCATTTAATATCATTGAGCCAATATTGGATTGTCATTATTTTGCCCCAATGATAGGTCAGCTATGTGGCCCAATAATATTGACGCAGTAGTTGAATAGCAACTGCTGGTTTATTGTTTCAGTAAAACGCCAAATATGCACGACATAATAGCTTAACAGAAGCGGGGTCAGAAGCACATGTGTAATAATATAGCTTTGTTACAGCCACTGGCATAATGATCCAACTACGTAATTAATCGATACTGGTGTGACAATACATTAGTGAAACAGAGTCGATACCGGTATAAGTAATCCAACAGCCAAGAATTTTGGCTTCGTGGCCAAAACGATAAATTTTTTTACTATCGCGACTCAGATCGGTATATATGGGTTCAACCCTCACCCATTGCCAGCATCCTTAACTAAGACGCTTCACGATAATTATCTTTACGTGCTCCCCTTGAACAAGCACAAAAATTCTAAAAAATCCACACGAACATTGGATCACCTAAAACTTCTAAGGAGGCGCAGATTCGTCCAAGCACTTAGTACGTATCGTAATGCACACTGAACAGCATGCAGATGATCTATTAAGTTATGGCGTTCGATACTGTCCAGTGCCATGAAAATAAATATGCAACTGCAAAAAATGCCACTATAATAAACAGATAATTTAGGAGATATCGGTACAATAAAGCAGCAAAGCAATTTACCATTCTGGCAGGGCCGCAACCAGGAAGGTATCACCCCTTCCAACATTATTACACCCCTTCCTTAGGAGGTTTCAAGCAAGATATTAAGATCAGCTAATATTATTATCGAACAGTTACAAAGTTGTCTAAAATCTGTTCAAAAAATAGCAAATGCAGTTTTGCGAAAATTTTGTCAGAGCGTCGGTGCTTTACCCTTAAATCAATTTTTATCATTGAGTTTTCTGCATCGAATAAAAATCTTTATTCAGCATTAATGCATTTTTGTTTAAACTAAAACGATCATAACCCCGTAGGAATTTGCAAAACTGTACGTTGAACAGCGCCTTCGTTTTGTTTATTCGGCACTATTTTTTCTTTGTTGTATTATTTTTCTCTTGGTTGTACTACGCTGCAAATTCTAAAAGTTTTGCCCTGAATCTCACTTGGAAAGCTTTCAGTGCTACCCCAGATCTCTTAGATGATTTCCTTTGCTTCACATAGTAACATTAGTAATCAACTAGTTTTCCTTGTATATTGGCCTATAGGTACTTTTTTGCTTTTTTTGTTTGCAATTCGTCAGCATTATTGCGTTATGATGTCCCTTAAAAACATATTTAATGTTCATCACATACGTCACGGTTGGAGTCAAATGAATTGCAAGTAATCTTTTATTGTTTACCCTTCTTAGAAAAGGTTTGTCTTCCCCTTAAGCAATCCTTCTTGTTGCGGCACCAAATACCGATGTATTTATTCAATAATGCAATAAATACCGGTATAAAAGTGGAACAAATAGCTGTGTGATAAGTCAGCAATGCAGAGGATATCGAAATAAAACACTATAGCATCAAAAGCAATAGAAACCGGCGTAATGGCAAATGTCAAATTGCATATTTAAATAAAATATACAAAATGAAAAAATGTCAAATTGCATATTTAACTAAATACGCAAAATGACGCTAAATCTGCAAATTGGCAACTGTATCAAAATGCCTATTTAGTTCAAGTGCATAATAACAACATCTGTACGGTCAGCAGCATGCGCTCTGCTCTGGGGCGTCAAATGTAAAGTAATAAAAGCGTGTGCTTTAACGCTTTTTTGATGTCAAGTTGCAAATGTAAGTATTAATGCAAAATGGCATGTAATTTTGCATTTGCCATTTTACATACTGAGCTAAATATGCAATTTGGCATGTGTCAATGCATATTTACCCAAATGTGCAATTTGACACCAAAAAAAAGCTTAAAAATACGCATTTTTATTACTTTACATTTGGCGCCCCATAGGATAGTTGGCTACGCTACTTCCGCTATGTCTCAAAATAAAAAATTACATCGCAAAGCCACTTTTGCAATTGCGGAGGTTGCGGAAGTTGCACTGTAACCACGTCTGCGAAATTTCTAAAGTTTTAACAAAGTCAAGCAATTTGTTTAGTAGGCGTTAGAATGGATAAATATGAAAATTTGCTTTACAAGTTGCAGTACAGTCACTAATGTCAAACAGAAAGCAATTAAATCACGTGGAGACCAAAAAATTTTTTCAGTGCTTTTGAACCCAGTTTTCAAGCTTGTATTAGGCGAATTCATAAAAGGACCTTTAATGCTTTTGTAAATAATTTATTTTTGCAGATAAGAGGATTAGTGGAACAAGATTTGGTGTCCCTCTTTACTACCTTAAGTAGTTTTTATTTCTTTAACAAAACCGACATCGGACACTTTTAAACGTTTGGACCAAAAATGGTTGATTTGGACATGTTGACTTTTATTTTGCGTCATCGCCAACAGTATCATGAACCCGAATATTTTGGTTTTTCCGCCTTGAAATGTTTTCATTTCGCGATGCGTCCAGTTTCGTCTGCTAGTGTTTCCCCACCAATATCTTACATTTAAATGCTGGACGTAACTAGCGGTTTGTGCTTGGGGGGGCAAGCTTTTTGGAGGCCCACAATTTTTCAAACTAAAGGTGAATACCAAAAATAAAGGTTTTCACCAATTCGGTGCTATTTTCGTCGAAACTAAGTGAAGATCAAACACCAAGACAAACATCTGAAAAAGCTCCAAAAATTCGGTGTTTTTTCTAGAAATTTGCTAAAACTATAAAAAAGGTCTTCGCAGAAACTCATTGCACCTGAAAGGAGGTCCGTTTTTGAGTAGGGGGCCCACATCCAGAATGTCCTAGGGAGCATATGCTCTCATGCTCCTTTTCAATTACGCTTGTGGGAAGAATAATACCTTTTTAGGGTGGGCAAAGCAGCAACATTTTTTTTAAGGCGGCAAAGCCCACCTTAAAAAACTAAATAACGCTTGCTTTTGGCGCAGCGTAACGATACTTTGTACTTACTGCATAATCATACGTTTCAATGCTACTGCTTAAAATAGGCCCATCCACTCATCAAATGTAAATATAGTTGTGCCAAACGCGCAGCAATTGGGTTAGAGTTTCACCCTCAAATCCTCTGAGGCCTATTGGCCATATCACTCAGCATTAAGCATTCCCTCCACTTGCCTTCTCGTCAATAACGCCAGTGCTGTGCTGATTTTTGTATATTCGGTTTTAAATTTGATTTGCGCACGAGGAATCGAATAGGCCAAAAACTACGTACTTGACAATCTTTAGTAAGAACCTATGATATACGTATTTTACAATGCAACAAAAACCTTTCAACAGAAAGTCCATAAACATCAAAACTAATGTTTTTTTTATATTTTTTTGCAACTTCCAAGATCAAAAGCAAGTAATGTTATTACCGATACAGCTGTAAGATACAGAAGTTACCTTAAAGAACAAATGAAATAGGAAATTATAACAAAAAAATTAATTTATGTGGTGCACACTATAAGTTTAGTCATTATGCTTAAAAAATAAACTCAAGCTACGCAAACGAAAACTTCATCTTCATCATAATCAAATAAAACAACAACCCAATGAAATAAGTATAGTTAACTAAGTTAACTATGCGCTAAAACTCTATCACAATATAATGCTCTACAGTGATAGGCTACGTGACAAAAACTAAAGGCTGTTCATGCGGCAAGCTAATTATTTCGAGCAAAATCAAAATCATGGTAACTCAGATAGCGATGCGAAAACGGCAACAAAATTCCTTTTCCATGAATGTTTCGGTCAATTTCCAAGCTGCTTTCATGTCCAGCAATTTCAGCCTTTTTGTACTTGTAAAGTTTCTCGTTGAAAATATCCAAAAAATAAATTGTGTTTGCGATGGAGCATGAGGACATGGGACCTGCCTGTATCCTTCCTCCTGAAGTCCAAAGATTTTGTTTAACATCAAAAATTTCCACTGTGTTAACGTTTGAAAAACAAGCGCCTCGGCCTCCAAAAACATATATTTTTGAATTTAAGACTGCACTACCGAACCATGCTCATGCAGTCATCATATATGCACTGGTGTTTTTCCATTTACTTTTTGATGGGCGAAAAATTCTTGTACAATTGCAAGCTTCTTTTCCGCCTTTTTCGTGCCGTTGATAGCCTCCAATAAGATATATTTTATCTTCTACACATTGAGCAGAGAAATAAGATAGCTTCAAGTTAAAATTGTTGACCGACTTCCAGGATTTTTGAAACGTTTCATACGTAGTGCAAAAGGAAGTAAAATTACAATCAGAATATCTTTCATGGTATTCGTCGGTTGTTCTTCTAACATTAACGGTTTGTTTTTCACCACCAAACACAAACAATTCGTCATTCCAAAACGCAGCTGCTGCTCCTATCCGAACCTCATTCATTGGTGGCATCTCAGTCCATCGATAACCATCGAAACGAACGACTTTCTTCGAGTATCCTACGCAAATCACTGTCGTCGGGTGTTTATAGGCCACAGCACATTTCTCATTTAACAAAACGGGGCTTTGAGGTATTTCTTTCCAGGATCTACTTTCAAAGTCATACACTGATTGAAGACCAGACCAAGAAATGTGCCTGATTCTGTCTGGTACATAGCATTTGCGAGGCTTTTGAGCACCTTGACTCGATGGACGAATGTGAAAAGTGTAGGCTGCTTCTATTAAAGGTCGACAGTTATCGAAAAATACAACCAGATCGTTTTTTCCAATAAAATCGATGAGATAATCAACACCAACAAACTGTAGACGAATGTGCTTAAACAGACGAGGAAAGTCTTCTTTCCTCTCATCCAGGTCTTTGTTTACCCACTTAATGATCATTTCAAACACTGTTTGCTCCTTTTCAATTAGCAAGCCATCTGAGCTAAAAAATGAGTCAAGCTCACTGAAAGTAAAGTCTAGAAACTCGGGCATGGTAGCAGCATCTTCGATATGAGCGAGAAAATAGCTACTTATAACTTCTTTTAAATTTTCGAAGGGATGGGACAACACCAAATCTCGAAACCAAAAGCAGTTTTCAAGTTTAATGGTTTGTTCGACGTAAGTGACCGCAGCACTGGTGACGCTTGGAAATTGCATCAAGGAAGCTCCATGGAGAATATCGCTGATGTTTTCCTTTGAAAGAGAAATCTCCTGGATATAAATCGATGCCAAAATTTCGCTCATTGCAGTGGCTGTCACTGTTTTTATCGGAACTTTTTTGCTGTATTTTTCTTTCATTTCAACGGTGAACATTTTTAAGAAATATTCTCTACAAGCAGATAGGACAGTTTTGTGAGCCGGAAACTCCTTATCCTCAACTTGCAGTATGACGTCACACAACTCGGTATTCTGTCGTTGCTGATCCAAATTGCAAAGGGTATTATGCTTGACCGGAATAATAGCAACGTCGTGTTCTTCGTCATTACTAGGTAGAACAGCTTCACATTCTGTAGCATTTAAGCTTTCCTCTACCTCTTTAGCTTCACTCATTTCAAAATCATAGTTCGCTTACTTAAAAATCTGAATGGCTTCTGTCCTGTTCATTCTACGGCTTCGCTGTGGAACCATTGTTGTCGAAACCAAACCCTTCTTGAAACGAAATGCTACGCACATCTTCGGGTTATTAGGCCTTAGAACAATAGAGACGCTTGTATTTTGTTTGGAGAACTTCTCAGGTTTAATAATTTCATTAATTTCAAACAAGTCAAAACAAGTCGGAAAAGATTTTGATCACCATTGCCATTAATACTACACAAATAAAGTACCGTAAATGTTTATTTTTCGAAAAATAAAATGATGCTAAACAGTTTTTGTGCGGTAGAATTTACAGCAAGTTGTCATGATTTACCACAATTTGTATTAATTGTCGTTAATTGAGGCCTTAAAAAACTCAATCAACCGAAAAACGACTGACTGATATCTTCAACCAAGTTCAAACTTGTTTTTAACGCGTTTGAAATCCGGTAGTTAACGTCAAAATAATATTCTTGCACTGTGTCGACTCCTCTTTATACTGATGATGAAGTGAGTTGACTTCGAAACACAAAAATGCACCCGCGATGGGGGCTCCGCCTCACCTGCGTCATAAGGGATTGAAACAATTACCCATTTAGACGTGGAAACAGCTTTAAGGTGTTGTCAAATGAACTAGGATTGTAGGACGTGATGTCTCTGTGAATTATTAAATTAGTTCTGCCTATTTCACTTCAGAATTAAAATTATTGACTCTTTAGAAAACGCCCAAAAAGATTTTGAGGGAAGTAAAAGGTCGCACATCTTGTCAGCCGAGCGCGTCAAAGCAAGTACGAGTTCGAATCCGCAAGAATTGTAAATGAATTAAGAAACATTACACCAAAACCTGTAGTAATTCCAAAAAATAAATTTTCAAATTACCTTGAATAATTTGCTACCAGTGGTGGGCAGTAACGAGTCACTATTGTAATGCATTGCTGTTACGAACTATTTATTTAACATTTTTGCGGTAATGACACTGCTTTTTCAAACAAGTAATTTTTGTGGTAATTTTATTACTTTGTAAGAGATGTCAAAATTAATAATTACAAATTACTTTTTAAATGTTATACTAGCAGACAAGGTGCAGATCACAAAATAGCGTTTGCAGTTGAAACATCGCGCTGCGTATCAGTTCGCGACGTACGTGGTTGGAATGACGTCGCCGTTCTGGCACTATCGAGGAGTAACACTTGATTGGCTGCTTATGTTAGATTTCCAACCAATCAAAACAGTATGTATCTAAGAATACCGCATGGTTGTGCCATTGGCCGCATACCTTTCTGCACGTCAAAAACACGATAAATATAATAGATTAGTTTAAATGCAAGCAGCGCAAGCGCAATAGCCGGTTAGAAAATCATGGTCAAGTTTTATAGTTCCGCAGTTATATTTTGTTGTTGGTTTGCTTGAGTGTAAAATAAGCAGTACACTGGTTTTGTTCACGAAAGTTTTTTTTCGTTTAATACTGGCAGATTAGGTGCTGTTAAACGTACCATAGCGCCGATGAAAAAAAGTCAATCACGTTTACAACGGGTATCGTTCTGACAATCTCAATAATCTAGACTTTCTAGAACAGGCGTACACAACATACGGCCTAGCGAAGCCTTTTATTGCCGTTCTCGAAATGATTTCATGTGATCTTAAGCTTTATCTTTAAAGCAATTTATATTTGTCGTATTGTGGTGCAGAGTTGTAAGTCGGGCCGGGCTTTTCGGGTCGGGTTCGGGCCGGTTTCGGGCCTGAAGTTGACAAAAACTTCGGGCTTAATTCGGGCCTGAGACGTACTTTTTGTCTTTGGTGCACAAAAATATAATTAAAATAACTTGGCAACTTTGCTAAATTTTTCAGACCTAACTTAACTTTCGGTTTTTTTCGGGCATGATTTGGGTTTCAAGTTAGTTTTCGGGTTCGGGCCGGGTTCGAGCTTATATTTTTGGGTTCGGGTCGGGTTCGAGCTTATATTTTTGGGTTCGGGCCGGGTTCGAGCTTATATTTTTGGGTTCGGGCCGGATTCGGGCCTCAACTAGTCGGCCCGTTTACAACTCTGTTGTGGTGAGATAGCTGAAGCAATTGTGTGTATGTACGTAAATCTAGAATCTACGGTGTGTGCTTTTTTTGACCAGCATTTTTACTTTCAGTTTATTTGACGGCAAGTAGTAGTAGTAAAATTTATTTCTCATCAAACACAAACGCAAAAGTATGAAAGCTCTGCTCATGACGCAAATTAAAGGAATCAATGTTCTGTTGATTGAGCAGGAAGCACCGAATAACCTTGCAGTTTTCAGAGTCAAGACGCTTTCTGTCACATACTACGAGTTTTCTTGCAGTAATATTCAAAATTAAGCTATTGTTAACGTTTTAGTTAATTGCAAAAAAACAAAAACTTCCGGAACCCAGTTAGTTGTGTTACTTGTGTAGCATGCTACAATGACAGAAAACAAGAAAAGAAACATTAAAAGAGAGGGCAGAGTATTTAACTCAAAATAGACTAACAAATATTTGTTTACAGTAGTAAAGTCAAAAGTACTGTGTTTAGTTTGCCGATACTTGGTTTTAGTTCCAAAAGAATATAATCTTAGACGCCATTTAAAACCCAACATCCAAATCTCGCTGAATTAGATGCTAATGAAGAGAGACTTAAAACATAAAGTTTAGGTACCAATCTTTTTTCAAGATCACAAGACGTTTCGCCGTAAGAGTAGTAGCCACAACAGCGAAAGCGCACGGCCCCTCGACAAGTATGGCTGCGTTGTTATGATAATGGCCATTGCACTGCAGCGAGTTGTGCGGGCCTGTTCGTAGAGTAGTTCGAGTAAACATTTATCTATGACCGCGTAGGGTTGCATTCTAAGTTCGAACGAAAAGATTAAGGGAGTAAATAAATAACAACATATTGTTCCAGTTCCGCGGCAATAAGTAAAATTTTTGTCATAGCAACTAGCCAACTACCGTAGGCTATAACAAAAAAGTGGAAAACATTTTGTGCAATAGAATTCAAACAATATCAGAAAAAAGAAGATAAATATTGCTTTGATTAAAATGTTGATATTTTTGAATTTTAATCAAAGCAATTCTTAAGGTCTGTACCATCAATCAACTTTTCGAATAGATAA
Source organism: Trididemnum nubilum (assembly GCA_963965965.1). NCBI lineage: Eukaryota > Metazoa > Chordata > Ascidiacea > Aplousobranchia > Didemnidae > Trididemnum > Trididemnum nubilum. Next base: position 164,964 of record CAWYPQ010000213.1, on the reverse strand, counting down.
ATACGCAGAAAGCGATTAGGATCTTAGAATTACGTCTTTACGACATCTTTTTATAAACTTTTAATAATTGTATTAGTAACGAAAAGTCACAGTAACACTGGTAATCACAATTAAAATAAGTTAAAAAAAAAATACGATCAGAGGATTACCAAAAGCGCGAGATTATTATTAAGATTGTCGTAAAAAGATGGATCAGTTTGCGTCTATAATGCAAGTAGGCCTAGACTCGAGACCAAGACCAACTGCTGAGAGTTGTAATGCTGCAATAGCTGTAGAAGAGAATACTTCAGAATCTGAATCAGCCAAAATTGTTAAAATTTTATTGCTCGATTTTGCTTCATACGTTGGTGTTGAAGGCCTTGCTTTTTAGCGCACCACAATAGCCGAAGAATTATGATGTAATCTTTGACCGTGGAAACAAATAATCCAAAGTTCAAAACCTGCTTAGTACTTTCAAACAATTTTGTATATTTACTCAGGTCAAATGATTAAAATAATATTCTTTAACGCCGAACCGCAGAGATGGAGTCCTCGAGGACATTCTTGGCCTCGAGGACACACTTTGAAGTCCTTGGCCTTGAAGCCTCAAGTCCTCGAAAATTGCCCTGTCCTCGGCGGAGGACAGCACTATTTTTGAAATCGTTGAAATTTCGTTGGAAAACGCAGAAACCTCGCGGAAAACTTACGAAGACTTTTTTTTGGAGGTCACTTGAAAAATTTATTAAAGGCCCTTTTTTTTGAGAGCGCCTGAAAAAAACTTTTGAAGGCATTTTTTTTGGAGAGCACTTGCGCCTTGTGTCCTTGGTCCTTGTCCTTGGCCTTAAGCATTTTTTCCTTGGCCTCGAGAGGGTCTGTCCTCGAGAAGTCGGTCCTTGGCCTTGGCCTGGAATTTTTTTTTGTGTCCTGGGGCTCGAGCCTTGTGTCCTCGACTCCACCTCTGCTGAACCGTATCAATGTGGCAGCATAATGAAAGTCATCATCTGATCATTGCATATGAGTATCATAATGGTGCTTGAATCATAGACGAGATTAAACGCTTTCTCTCGTACAGCGTTATTAGAAAAGTTGACGCAGACCACTGTTATTTTGGATAAATGCTTCATTTCAATTAATTTGTAATTTGTAACGACAAATTACTTATTGCTTTTTCTGAGAAGTAACGACTACGGTAATTTCATTACTTTTTTAAAGTGATTTTTAGTGAAGTAATTTCATTACTCTTGAGCAGTAATTTGCCCACCACTGTTTGCTACCCCAAAAACATGTGATTGGCTGGCTAATTTATTGTTCAAGCCTAAGCTCGAATAAACTTTAGTCTCAAAGAATTAAGAAGCAATCGATTCACAATCGAACCTAGTACTCTCTATCAATCAATTGGTCTACTCATCTGTATTTTTTCCTTTGTTGCGCCAATAGACAAACTTGAACTTAAAACCGGGTTACAACACCTATTGACTTGGTGTCTAATTCAGTACAAACTCTTGTTCCAGTTGCGTAATCAGGGCGGCTGCGGGGTTATAAGCCCTCCTCCATTTAATTGTCAACCAAATATGAAATCCAAACTTGTTTAAAATCAGTTTTGAAATATGCTGTTAGGGCATAGGCGTAGCCAGGATTTTTGATTGGGGGGGCCCAAACCACAAATCACATGCAATGACGTCATCAGAAATTTTCGAAAAAGGAACTTTTTGTGGGGTAAAGATATCGTAGAATGGAAAATCTGAAGCCGTAGTCTGATGGCACTAACCAGGTTTTTGGTAAAGGCAGAGGGCAAAAACTAATAGTTAAAAAGCATAAATGTCTACCTTAAGAGACGTGTTGAGTAAGCTAGTGTACTGAAACGTATCACAGACGGGGGTCTGGGGGCGGAGCCCCCAGCCGCCGGCGGCTATGGGGGTTTGGGGGCGAAGCCCCCAGCCGCTGGGCGATTTTTGTAAGTTTTTGGAAAAAAAAAGCTATTTAAATCCCATCAGATCACATTTCGAACGAGTTCAGAGCCATTTCAAAGAACTAGATTTTTAACATTTCAAAGCCAGTCGAAAAAATTTAAATGTTCATTCCTCCTTTTGCAATTAAATCTCTAAACACGTTTAGAATCTTGCATTATATGGTATAAAATTTTAATTGTAAGTGATTTGGTCTAAAGGGGGAAGTAAGGCACATTGCCTCCTGCAATATTTTACTAGTAAACAATAATGCTCTCAAAGATTTTCCTTCAAGATTTTTGTTTAGTCATGAAGTTTACCAGTTATAGGAGTACATGTACGGCCATAGGGCCAGGCCTCTTCAATTGAAATTTAGTAGTTTGTTCAATGAGCGTTTTCCCTAACTATTTTTTTAAAAGTGTTTTGTGGGTGAAAACTGGCGAGGTAGAGGTGAATAGTTATTGAAAAAAGGTACAATAGATGGTTACGCTTACTAAACATGTTATTCCCTGGCCAGGTTTACATTGCGCAGGGCCCCTGGCACTTACGGGATTTTTGCAACATCTTCCTGCAAAATATAAGTGAAGACCAAAAGAAGTCCTACTATCTGAGGGCAGGGCCCTGGCACTGAGCCATATGACAAATACGGCGCTGGTTATTGCATTACGTTCATAAAAAGTTTAGATGAGGGCATGAGGTAGCAACTTTTAGAACAAAAATCTTGATTTCACCCTGATTATACGTTTAAATTGGTAGGAAAAAATTGAATTATCGGGGTGCCCCGGGCCTCCTGGTCGTCAATATTATTTATTGTTAACTACTGTTGTACGCGTGTCCTGATGTACGCAAAGACGCTAAAAGATACTGAAAATGAAGAAACAAGGCTTTTTTGACAAATTTTTGTCATTGGTGGCATTTTGATTAAGGGGGCCTGGGTTTCCTCGACCACCCCCTGGCTACGCTTATGATTTTGAGACAAGATCGCTCCACTAATAAGTTGTTTCATAAAAAAAACATTTAAATCAAAATTAAAATAACTTATTTTCCAAAACGTGAAGGACTCGAATCAAGTCATTTGACAGTTTTTTGAAACGTCCAAGAATTGCATGACATTATTATGACGTGGACATGTAGTCCTCATTATTATTGCTAACTTTTGTACGCTTAAATCCTAAATTAAAGAAACTGCAATTCCGAACAGGGACAACATACTGGCTATGCTCTCATTATATTTATCATTGGTAGTATTCCAATTGGGGGGTTTGCATTACCGCCTGTGTTATAGCATTAAGTTCATAATAAAGTTAAACAAGGGCCTGGGATGGCGACTTTTAGGTCAAAACTTTTAGATTTCTCACAGGTTTTGCATATATATATTGTTAAAAATTTGAATTAAGGGGCCCCTGGCCCAACAACCTTGGTCGTCATTCAGGGGCCCTGGGGCTCCCTGGTAGCCAGTTAGAGGTCCCGGGGCCCCTTGGTGTCGGTTTGAAACCCTGGGCCTCTTGGTCGTTAATTAGAGGCCCTGGGGCTCCCTGGTCTGAGTTAGGGGCCCCAGGACCCCTGGTTGTCAGTTGGGGACTCCAGGGCCCCCTGGTTGTTGGTTAGGGGCCCGGGGCCCACTGGTTGTCAGTCAGGGGGCCCCCCTGGTTGTCAGTTAGGGGGAGCCCGGGGCTTCCTGGTTGCCGGTTAGGATTCCTGGGGCCTCCTGCTTATTGGTTAGGGGCCTGTAGTTGTCGGTTAGGGGCATCGGGCGCCCCTGGTTGTTGGTTAGGGGCCCCGGGCCCCCTGGTTGTTAGTTTGGGACTCCCTGGTCGTCAGTTAGAGACTCCGGGGCCCCCTGGTTGTTAGTTAGGCGCCCTGGGGCCCCTGGTAATCAGTTAAGGGCCCCAAGGCCCTCTTTTCGTCAATTATGGGCCCCTGGTTGTTGGTTGGGGCCCACCTAGTTTTCAGTTTGGGGGCCCCCTGGTCGTCAGTTATGGGACCGTGGTTTTCAGTCAGGGGTCCTGGGGCCCCCTGGTTGACGGTTAAGGGTCCCGTAGTTGTTAGTAAGGGCCCCCTGGTTGTTAGTTAGGGGCCCTGGGACTCCCTTGTTTTCATTAATATTATTGTTAATTACTGTTATGTGCGTAATTATTGACAAAAAAAAACTGCAACTAAACATCGCTAGGCAACGTTGTCGGAATTTTTTGTCGTTGGTGGTATTTTAATTAGGGGGCCCGGGCCCCCTGGCCCCCCCCTGGCTACGCCTATGTGTTAGGGGATCTGTTATTTGTTAAGCAGTATTACTTATTAATCATGAAAAATTTCGAAAAAAATACCCAAAGTAAAAACCAAGCTTGAGCAGAAATAAAAAAATAACAGTCGGAATTCAGAAACTCATAAGTTTGAAAACTGAAACTGCATTCACACTTGGTTCGAATTCCAAAATTTTCATTATCTTTCTGCAGTTTAATTTCTGAGCTGGAGCTGTTTCAATCTCTAAACGGTTTTTTAGTTTTATGGCTCGGAATCCGAATCGTGAACGATTGCCGCATAGGCTCTACTATACGTTTCTCATTCAAGTTCAAAATTTTAGCTTTCTATCTTCAGTCGTTTCGAAGTTATTTCGAAGTAAGAAGTCCTGTGGTAACAGAAATATTGTTTTTTGATCCGAAAAAAAAAAGAAATTTGGAATTTGCCTCAAACCTTTGCGAAGTCTCAATATAAAGAAAAGCAATTAGTAGGGTAGCCAGTGGAAAGGCGGAGGTTTATACCCTACATTGGCCTATCGACCAAAATGCAGAAAAATACCTCGTTCTTAGCACTCTGAGACTGTCTTTTGCATTGGAATGGGCTCAGAAATGATTTAAAGCATCTTTTGAAACACTTATTTAGATAAGGGGGGAGAGGGGACTAATTTGTCTAAAAAAACTTTGAAAAGTAACCAGAAATAAGCAATCCAATTTGATCGCTAATTGAAAAATGTTGAACTAAGATTTCATCAAAAAAATATAATCTCAGGAATAGAGGGGAGGGCTATTCAGTATTAGTTAATCACCGATCACTTATCTAAAATCTTGCTGCATTAGCTTATCCCTCCCCCCCCTTCGATTACCTTTTTATGTAACACAGTGACGAAATAGATTACTCCTTGCGATTTTTATTCAACTATTGGATTTTTTGATATACCAGCTTGTGATTAAGAGAAGTCAGAACTGAAATTTTATCATTAGCCTCCTCACACATTGCTTATTTATGCAACCAGTTTAATCATGTTTTTGCACTGCTAATTCTATGTCATGTTTTTAAACCATTACTTTTTATCAAAACAATCCTAAAATTAAGTTATTTTTGAAAAAAAATTGTTTTTGAGCGCTCGGCGCTTCGCTCCCAACTGCCCCCCGTAGCATATTTCTGGCTACGCGCCTGAATGCCGTTTGTAGCTGAATACGATTTGAATTTAGAACTGCGCTTTTTGCCTGAAATGTGCCCTAATTATTAAGGTTTAAGCTGTCAAATACAGTAGCAAGCTAGTTGTATCACATTTTGTCATGGTATAATATATCAAATCAAATCTTTCATTATACTTGCTGTATTACGCCAAAGCGTGTAACGAGTTGGCAAGGCCCATCTCCACGTCACTGAGCCAGGGCTACAGAGCTTCTTTCGAAGAAATGTCGCAGGGGTGGCGAGCTGTTGGCAACATGGTATAATACTGTATAACAGTATTATTACGCTTATCCACTTTACTTTATATGACACATATTCATAAGAGCACGAAGCTCATTGTTGCTCAAAGTTCAAGATCAAATTGAGAACAATGTCAGCTTCCGCAGCAAAAAAATATTCAAAAACACGAGCCTTACAATGCATTTGTATAAGCAATCAGCCGAGTTTTCTTGGCTTGGCTATGTATTGCTAATTTACTATTGTTGATTGATTTGAAGACTATTTTAATAATCACGATCAATAACAAACGAGTACTTTTAACAAAAGATGAATAAATTTGTGTCACTTTATTTTTTGATAAAATTTAAGAACAAAATTAAAAAATAATAAGGCTGAAATTCGTGAAAAGTTAAGGACTGCAAGTCTCAAACAGTTCTTACAAAAGAAAAAAGTGAAATATTATATTTTGAAAGGCTTATCCACATAATATCAAGTCTCAGACGGTTTATTTACTCAAACACAGTACAGTTGTATTGGCATAAAAATATTTCCGAAAGGACACTTAGATAAAAATAATTAGCAATGAATTACGACAATCATAATTGCTGGTTTACACAAGATAACATTAGCAAATAGAGCTAAAAACTTTTGCCACGACTGTGATGCTTTTATTAGTTTGGAACTCAGCAAACAAACACATACAGCACAAAATACAGTACAGTTCTTTAGATTTGTTCGTTTTTTTTTGTTTTTTTTTTGTTCGTGTTGAAAAATGAATGAATATATTTTTGTCGCCAACAAGTAACAAAAAGAACAAACAAAAGAGACAAACTAGATTTTTATTTTCCTGTCGGAAATAACGTGGCACTTCCGCCCTTTTCTTTTCACCCGCATTCTTTCAATCATTGATTGAAGTCCACCCATATTTCATCTGAGAATAATAGCCAGAGAAGTTTGAACATGTATCGAAATTAGCAAAACGCCTGTAACAGTTGCGGTTATACCAGCCCTTGCAAAAATGCTTTGTTTCGATTAAAGCAAATTTGCTGATAAACAAGCAAAAACGCAAAAGATTATACCAGCCCCAAACAAGCAAAACTCTGGATACACATGCCTAAAAGAAAATCTAAACAGAAAAAATAGTGGCAAACAATGCTCGTATCTGTGAAGTATTTTAACCTAATTTAAGTGGGGCAGGGAGGCAAGAATTTTGCCGCAATTATCCATTCATAAAAATGCTTTTAAAATTATTTCAACACAATTTGACTTTGAGGCAAATTTTTATTTACAAATAACCTTTAAAAATGTAAAACTACTGAGGGTAACTGGAAGTATTTTAATTTTGAGGGTTGTCGGGACCACTTCACCAAAATTTGGATATTTTTTAACCTATATTTCAGATAAACGAAGTCATAAAACGCTGTTTGTGACGTAATGACTTTAACGTAGAATTTTGACAATTCCAAAATTCAATTTAAAAAATAACTCATATGCAAAATTAGAACCGCCTTAAACGTTATTTTATGATGACCTCACTTTGACGTCACCATCCACTCAAAATTAAGTTTTCTAAAAGGATTTAGTGAACACCAAATCTGATGCTCTTAAAATCTGTAGTTTAAGAGTAAGATTCAAGAACAGGGCCGTTGTGAGGGGTAAAGGGGTATGGAGTTTTTGGGAGCTTGATGTGACGCAAATATTGTTATATGTTGAAGAACACTTTTCGCAATTACGAGAGAAAACAGCAGGCTCAATTTTTTGAGGAAAGACTTTCTGTTTGGTCTTCACTTCAAGTTCGAACCGAAGAGTAATCAAGCTATTTGGTTGAGAAGCCCTTATTTTCGTTTTGAGTCTGTACCCCAACCTGGAAATTTCCTTAACGATTTGTTCAAACTTCAACCGCAATTGCCATTTCGTAAAATGCTTGGGAAAAATTTTGCGTAAAATATGAATTTTTGAAAACAACAAAAGAGGAATCAAGTTTTTCAAATAAAAAAGGGCCAGAGAAGTGAATAATGAATGTAGATAATTATGACTATAAATAATACTGAAGAGCATTAACGTTGCGATATTGAACAATCTCGTCCGAGCACAGCCAAACATTTTTAGACGATTTGGTAGAGGCTTGAACTGGTACTGACAAGTCAGAAAAAGTAACGTATGAGCTGACGAGAATAGGGCATTAAAAATCCCTTTGCTGGAATATATCTGCTGACAAGAATAGAGCTAGATTTCTTGTATTGATAAAAGTGTTCGTTGTTGGTATTTACAAAATAAATTTTGCTTGAAATGCAGCAAGCCGAAATCGGGCCTTGAGTGATGCTTCCGGCAAAAGTCCATTTATTTTCATCGATATCGAAAATTTCCACACTATCAATGTCAGACATACATTCGTCTTTACCTCCAAGAACATAGATTTTGGAATCCAAAACAGCACAACCGAACATGGCTCTTGCACTTTTCAAAGAGCCAGCTTCTTCCCACTTTTCTTCTAATTGGTGAAAAACAGTCGTGTTGTTGCAAACTTCTTTATTGCCGCTACCACTGCAATAGGTGTATCCTCTGATAAGGTATACTTTGTCTTGAAAAACTTGAACAGCCAAAAAAGATCGCTGGAGGTCAAGCATTTCTTTCAGCTGCCAGCATGCTATGTCAAATTTTTCATAACTTTTACAAAACTGGTTACCATAGTTAGACCAGTAGCTACGTTCTGTTGTTATTCGAGCAGGTATTGGCTGTTTTTCGCCGCCAAACACAAATATTTCGTCATCACGAAACACGGCCGCTGCTCCTATTCGAGCCTGGTTTAGAGAAGGCATAATTCCCCATCGGAAACCGTCAAAACGTGCAACCTTTCCACTTTTATAACACACCATTGTTGTCGGATGCTTATTGGCGAGGGCAGTAACTTCTTCTCTGACATTAGGTGTTAGTTGTGCATTTATTTTCCAAGACCTAGTTTCAAAATCATAAATTGTAATAGATCCACTTCACGAAAAAAGCATTACGGTATCTGTTGTGAAGCAGTTGCGCTGGCATTGTTCAGTTTTACATGATCCCGGACGTATGTGACTAGCTAGGGCTTCTTCCATCAAAGTTCGGCAATCATCAAATTGTAAAACCAACTCGCTCTTTTGCCCGAAATCAATGACGTAATCGATAGGAACAAACTAGAGTCGAACATCTTTAAAAAGAACCGGAAACTTTTCTTTTCTTCCTTCCTCATCCTCCATCATCCACTTGACAATCATTTTGAAAACGTTTTCTTCTTTCGTGATAAGAAGATGGTTTGAAGCAAAAAGCGGATAAAGTTCTTATAGGGACAAATTCAAAAATTAAGGCAAACTGGCAACTTCCTCTATATGAGTAAGAAAGAAAGAAAAAATGATGTCTTTGAAATTCTCAAACGGATGGGCTATAACTAAATCACGAAACCAAAAGCAGTTTTCTAATTTTATTACTTGCTTAAGATAACGTTCTGCGGCTTTTACGACACTTGGGAATTGCATCAGGGAAGCTCCATGAAAAATATCGCTGTTGTTATCTTTTGAGAAGGAAATTTCTTGGGTATAGATCGAATTCAAAATTTCACTCATCGCTGCCGACGTAACTGTCTTTATGGGAACTTCCTTGCTGTATTTTTCTTTCATTTCAACTGTGAACATTTTCAAAAAATATTCGCTAGAAGCAGCTAGGACAGTTCTGTGAGCTGGAAACTCCGTGTCCTCAACTTGCAGTATGACGTCACACAAATCTGAATCTTGTCTTTGCTGTTCCAAATTGCAAAGTTCCAATTGTTGGACAGACATCACAGCAGTCTCAATGTCATTACTTTCATTTCCTTCACATTCTGTCGCTCTTATTTCGCCTTCCGTGTTTGAATCGCTGTCGCTCATTTTTGCTTCACTAACGATTTGATAAAAATTAAGTCTTACAACTTTTCTATTTTTACTTACAGCCGGTAAACAGTTTGCTCTGATTGCGTTGGACTCGCAAAAATCACTCGAAGCAACTTTTATTTAAACAAAACTCTACTTACGTTGTCGGGCCAGATCAGCTTGAGAACATTATGCACTATGTTCTCAACGTGAAATAAATTGGTGGCTTTGGTGAGTGGGTGAGCTTTCACCTGTGACGTATAGGCAGTAATTTTTAATGGAAATAATGGGTAACAATTAACCTAGGGTTCCGTCCCCTGAAGGGCTAAGTTTTTATTTAAAAATATCTTACTTTTGAAACCGCTTTAGCAAAACCTATACTACTGTATATCTGCCAAAAATACGGAGTTTGTCCTGTTATTTCTTTTGCTTCTCAAAATGCACTTGCGTAGTACAAGAAAACTGAATGTGTAATACAAATATATAAAAAATCAAAGCAATAAGTGACTGTGTTTTGCAACATGCATAGTTTTTATTTGAATAAGAATTGTATTTATGTTAATGTGGACGTGTTTTACAATTCCGAAAATCGCAATTTGTTTTTGGAGACAAATGTTTTGTGCTTTAAAAAGTTACAAAAACGATAACTTGAACGTTTAAGCTTGAAATTAATTATTTTTGGATAAAAAATTAAACTGTTTCTGTTATTGCACACTGCATAGCAAAGCAAAAAACGGAATTTAGAGTTCTTTGTGGATCTGGTACGCCCGTTAGGGAAAGCAGAGCCCCTTCGTGCCCCTCCATAGAAGCATTTCTCTCTGGGGGAAGGGGAGAGAGACCGGAGGCACCTATATTCTGCTCTCTTGCTTGGGAGTGAGGAGATGCACAATGGTAGGAAGCGTAATTACATCCATAGATTTAAAAAAACTTTAATTTAATTGGGAACGATCATTTTACTAGCGGAACTAATGCAATTAATTTTAACGACAACCATACCCATCCCGTTTCTTTCACACTCAACACGCATTTAAATGACTGTTGAAGTTATTGTGTTTGTTTTCAATATGATAATATGTTGTGCTCATGGAACAATAATTTTTTTCGCCTTTTCTACGAAGTGTTTTTGAAGTAAATAAGCTAAAAATTCCGAAGCAATATTTTTGATACGCATTGGGCTTGATTATACTTGGGTTGACAAAAATACCCTCAATTTAGTGTTTCCGTAATAAATCTATTCAAAAAAGATTTTTACTTCGAGTCAACTAAACTTTAATTTTAATTTGTATTTAATAATCCTTGAAAATTTTGAATAGCTGGGTCAAGAAAATCTCCCTTATTTTGAGGTTTGTTTGAGCCACTTCAACCGAATTTTACAGTAGGCCCACCAAATGTTTGGCCATGCTGATAACTATCACAAAAAGTTTCTAAAGCGTAATCATACTGGCCTAGACTCATAGGCGTAGCCAGGATTTTTGATTGGGGGGCCCAAACCACAAATCACATGCAATGACGTCATCAGAAATTTTCAAAAAAGTAACTTTTTGTGGGGCAAAAATATCGCGGAATGGAAGATCTGAAGCTGTAGCCCGTTAGCATTTAACCAGAATTTTGGTAAAGTGAAAGGGCGAAAAGTAATAGTTAATAAGAGCAAATGTCTTACTTAGGAGACGTGTTTAGTAAGCTAGTGTACTCAATCGTATCACAGACGGGATGTGGGGGCGGATCTCCCAGCCGGCGCCGGCTGTGGGGGTCTGGAGGCAAAGTCCCCAGCCGCTGGGCGATTTTTGTACGTTTTTGGAAAAAAAAGCTATTTTAATCCCATTGGATCACATTTCGCACGTGTTTACAGCCATTTGGAAGAACTAGATTTTTAACATTTGAAAGCCAATCGAAAAAATTTAACTGTTCAATCCTTCTTTTACTTGCAATTAAATTCCAAAACACGTTAAAATCTTGCATTATGGTGTAAAATTTTAATTGTAAGTGATTTGGTCCATGTAGGGTCAAGTAAGGCACATTGCCTCCTGCAATAGTTTAGGATTAAATAGTAATCCACTCAAAAATTTTCCTTCAAGATTTTTGTTTTGTCATGAAGTTAACCACTTATAGGCGTACATGTACGGCCAGGGGGCCCAGGTCCCCTCAATTGAAGTTCAATAATTCGTTTAATGAGCATTTTCCCTAGCTATTTTTTTTTAAAGTATTTTGTGCGTAAAAACTGGCGAGGTGGAGGCGAATCGTTATTGAAAAATGGTGCAATAGATGGTTACGCTTACTAAACATGTTATTCCTGGGCTGGATTTACATACATTGCGGGGGGCCCCTGGACGTCAATTGGGGACCCTAGGGCTCCCTGTTCGTCAGTTAGAGGCCCCGGAACCCTCGTTTGTCAGTTAGGGGCCCGGGGGCCCCCTGGTTGTTAGTTAGAGTGCCTGGGGCCTTCTGGTTGTTAGTTAGGGGCCCCGGGGCTCCCTTGTCGTCCGTAACTGCAACTAAACATCGCTAGGCTATGTTGTCATAATTTTTTATCATTGGTGGTATTTTAATTGGGGGGGGGGGGCCCGGGCCCCCTGGGCCTCCCCTCTAGCTACCCTATGCCTAGACTATCATTCAGATTAAAAAAAACATACGGATAACTCTCTGGTTTAGTGCAATAAAGACCTATCTGCGAAAATCAATTTTTGAGAAAATCGTATTTTCCAATCACAATTGGTCTTATCTTTCAGTGTTCTAAAGGACTTGCTTTAATTCCAATCCTTTGAGCTGAGATGAGCAAGATTCATAAGGGCCTATCTGGTTTTTAAATATGGAATTGAGAGCGAAAAGGACCTAATTTGAGATAAGTCCTTCTTCCACTTAGAACGGCATGACATTTTTGCTCTTTTTTTTAAGTTACGTTGCATTCCAATAAGAAATTTCAATGTAAATTTTCCCTTTTTTGTTTTTTAAACATTCTTGCTTCAGGTTCAACAAACATCCCCATATCTCAGAAGCTGCTTTTTCTGTAGTGGAAAAACACATTAAAGTTTTCCAGCTTACCAGAGTCATTATAGCTGAAACGACTTAAAGAAAATTATCTCTATTCTTTTTCACTCTCGGCTATGTATAGGCTGTATTTGGATGACTGTTTGCCTAAAGAAAGAGAACCAGAGAAAGAATATTTCTACTGCAAAACTTTTAATGAAGGATTTAATTTTTCATTATTTTCATACCCCAACAAAAGATACTTAAGCTAAATATGGCATTTTCAAAGTATCACTCATGGCTTCAACCTTGTATAGCACCTCGACAAAGCACTTGCCAAATCTGCTCCCAATGTTGTAACCACTAGTTTTGGTTTACAAAAGGTTTTGCCTTGTCAAGTTTTGCAAACTGGAGTTGTTGATCACAAAAGGCAACTGGCCGCGTACAACCGTTTATTAAAGCTTTCAATTGACCGGAGATACTGGTCAAAGGTGAAGTCGAGGACACAAGGCTCGAGGCCAAGGACACAAAAAAATGTCGAGGCCAAGGCCAAGGACCAAGGACACAGACGCAAGTGTCCTCGAAAAAAAAAAGGTCTTCAAAAATTTTTTTCAGGCGAAAAACGTCTTAAAAAAATTTTTTTTTAGGCGATCTCTACTTGAGGAAACCAAAAAAAGGTCTTTGCTGATTTTCCGCAAGGTTTCTGGCGTTTTCCATCGAAATTTCAACGGTTCAAAAATAGTGCTGTTCTCTAGCCGAGGACAGGGCAATTTTCGAGGACTTGATGCTTCAAGGCCAAGGACTTTAAAATGTGTCCTCGAGTACGTCCTCGAGGCCAAGGACGTCCTCGAGGACTCCACCTCTGATACTGGTTACTATTTCATGTGGAATGAGACAGTGGCAGGAAGTGGATCAGAAGAAATAGGATCTTGCTTGTGGAAGTGGCTGAAAAATTTGTCCAAAGGAATATTGATGCTGTTCGCTTATACAGCGATTCATACGGTGACCAGAATCGCAATTTTCTTGTGCCTGCCATTCTGATGTTTTCAGCATCCTCTAATAAAATTTACGCACACGTACTTTGAACCAGAACACAGTCACATGGAGGCCGACACCATACATGTCACCATTGTAAAACACCAAATATTAACGAATGCTCTCTTTGAAGTAACCAGAAACTGGATTACAACAATTCAATCGATTCCAAGTAAAAAAAACAAACTTAAAAGTGTTTGAAATTGAACAAAGGAATTTCAAAAGTTCCAAGCTTCTTTTTTCCCAAAGTCCGTTGGTCAATCGAGCAAAAAATGAAAACGGAAAAATAGCAAGTTGGATAAAAATGCGGAGAATTTTGTATGCCTTGGAAAAAGGTAAGCTCTAATACACTTCCTTTCTTGCTAGCGACGAAAAAAAACGGAATACCTTGTGCTTTCTTCGTCTAAAAAGTGCTCACTCTAACGCTGTTTCTTAAGATTTTCCACAGCTTCACAACGAGGAACTGTCAGTCTCTAAGACGAAATTGAAAGAGTTGTTGGATCTGATGCCGCACATATCGGAAAATTCCAAAAAGTATTACAGAAATATGAAATCTTGCGCTGATTGCGAAGAAATTTCGTGATTAAAAATGGCCTGTTTCATGAGGTTGCTGTATAATGCAACTCTTTGTTTGCATCATTGTTTTGTTATTTTTCACCGTTATTAAACCTTTTTCAAAGCAAAAAATCGATACTGTTTTTTGTCATGCTGTAAAACGCAAGTTTTTCCATTGTAGACATTGTCAGTCTCTAAAATTCAAGAAAAAATTAAATAACTTTTTCAGTGCAAAAAGGGCCTATCTCGGCTTTTGTTTGATGACGTCATCAGTAAACAAATTTTATCACCTTGACAATATCCAATTTATTTTATGAAGCTTAAGGAATCATAATTTTAATTCATTTTTGAAAATTACTGTTTGGCTTTGACGATATAGCTTTTGCAAAAAATGAAAAAACTTGTTTTGCCTCTTCTGAAAAATTGAAAAAATGTAGATTCTTGTACTAAGCCAAAGAACTATAAACGGGAACTCGCAAGCAAGTCAATTGAACGTTCGGTGCATGCTGAATGAGCTGATCTTACAAAAACGTTGCGTTAACTGGCCGCAAAGGGATCCATCTACTTAACACTTTTTTTCGTGCCCCGAGCACGGGTGTTGGAATTCCAAACAGTGTTAAAATATTATCATCAACTACATTATACTTACTGGTGGTGATAAAAAAAACACGTATTTCCACCAGTACGGTTTAACAATAAATTGTTAGAGGCACTTTAGAGGTGAGGTTTCCAAATTTTCAAATTAAAATTTAGAGGTGAGGTTTTCAAAAGTTAACACCCCCAAACTATGTCAAAATATTTGTCTTTAAAAGGTCTATTACATTAAAATTATTTACTCCCTTGCTTAAGCCGTTTAACAAAACACATTTTGGGGCAGTGGCGTCACCAAAGGGGGGTGGTCCGCCCCGTGGTTTCACCATTTTGGAATGACACCATTTCATGACACCAAGCAAAAAGAAAACAACAATGCATGTTTTATATCATTGGAAATGTTTAGCGCACTACAATGGACAAAAATGATTTGAAGCATCTTTTGAAGCATTGATTTAAAGGGGGGGGGGGGGGGCGCTATACAGTAATTTGTCAAAAATATAACTTACAAATCAGTAAAAATATTGAAAAATGGCCAAAACTAAGCAATGAAATTTGATCGCTTGTTGAAACATGCAGAGTATACGTTGCATCAAAAAAAAAAAGATATGAGCTCAGGAATAGGCCGGTGGCTACTCAGTAGTAGTTACTTTAAAGGACTCAATTTCATCTAAAACTAGAAATAGTTCCTATTAAGTTTTCAAGAAAAAGTACAAATAATGTTTACTTGCGCTTTATTGAAGATTACTTTCACACAATAAGATTTCCAAATTTACTCAATGAGAGTACTTTTTTGAGTAAATACCATTCTTACATTTAAGTCAATACAGCCTGCCTTAGAATTTGAAACATGTTTTTTGCCTCTAACACTGAACAACAACAATAAAATTTTTGTCATGTTTATTAAACTTTTTTAGGTGTTTTCGACTAAGTTTTGGACGCTGAATCCAAATATGCAATCCATTTTCTCCTATCACGTCCAGATTTTTTATATTTAACTTTTATTTTTTTGCAAAATATTTATTTATTTATTGAGATAATTGATTGGCCTTTTATAGGCTATTTTAAACTAACATTCGATATCAAAATGATGCTTTGTTGAGTTGTTAACGTACATAGTGCATACTTAGGTGCTTCAACCTGTTGATTACAAATATTGCATCATCTTTGGGTTGTTTTGAATAAATTTTATTTATTTTCGATCTGCAATAAAATTACAACCAAATCTTTTGCTGTCAACACTTTTTCTTATCTGCGTGCGAAAAAAATACGATTGGTTCTAGACCAGCATTTGTGACGGCATAGAAAAATACTTCTGAGATAAAAGAAGCCTTTTTATGAGAACTAAAGCCACTATTATAGCAGGATAACCATGTACAAAACAGTTAGTTATTTTACCAATTTGCAGCACCAGCTTGTTGTCAGCCTCCAGACCTAATTATGTCTTGATATGTTTCAGCTTACTTTGAAAAGCGTGTATTAGGTATTATGTCTAGTCGTAGATTCTGTAAACCATTCGGATAGTTTTTGCTCTGACATGTGGCAAGTTTACTCCAAAATCTCATAGACTAAATATCACAAGTAAAGTGACTGCAGCTTACAAGCATTATTTTGGATGTCAAGTGGGAGACCAGGAGAAATCTTGGGCCCCCATAGATGTTGCAGAAATTTCTATGCATCCTTGACTCAGTGGTTAAATGGAAAACGAAAGATCATGCCTTTCGCTGTACCTATAGTGTGGCGTGAACCTACAAACCATTATTGGGATTGCTATTTTTGTTTAACTAAGGTATCAGATCATTCCAAGAAAAGTAAAAGCAAAATTGTTTATCCCGATCGTCCTTCTGCATTGCGGCCAGTAGCTCATGCATCTGAAAATATTCCTGTTCCAAGCCCTCCATCACAGCTGGAATTACGTGCAGACGAAATATGTGAAAGTGCAACTACCTCTGCACACTTTGAGGTACTATCTGAGAGTTCAGGCACTGATACAGCTCAGAACGTTGATGACGTTTTTTCTTTGACGCCTCACCTACTCGACCAAAGTAACTTAAATGCAGTAGTGGCCTAAGCAAAGGGGGGCCCTGTGCAAATTAAACGGGGGGGGGGGCCTTTTCTTTACACACCACTTTACCATCATTTATCTGCACATTCAACTAAGCACAACAATGCATTTCACAAATAACAAGACCACGGCTATTGCAGCCTTAATTAAATCAAATGTTTGTTCATAACATAAGTTCCTCTCATCTTCCATATCAACTCAATTAATGGTAGTAATTTAACGTAAACTTTCAGCAATTGCTTTCAGTATGCTAGTGTTATTACAAAATATGTTTAAGTACTTAGCGAAAATTTTTGAATGCTTTATCCTGCTTAGCATATGATAGACTACTGCACATAGGCGTAGCCAGGATTTTTGATTGGGGGGGGCCCAAACCACAAATTACACGCAATGACGTCATCAGAAATTTTCGAAAAAGTAATTTTTTGTGGGGCAAAGATATCGTAGAATGGAAGATCTAAAGCCGTAGCTTGATGGCACTTTGCCAGGATTTTGGTTAAGGAAGAGGGCGAAAACTAATTGTTGAAAAGTGTAAAAGTCTAACTTGGAAGACGTGTTGAGTAAGCTAGTGTACTCAAACGTATCAGAGCCGGGGGTCTGGGGGCAGAGCCCCAGGCCACCGATGGCTATGGGGGTCTGGGGGCAAAGCCCCCAGCCGCTGGGCGATTTTTGTAAGTTTTTGGAAAAAAAAAACTATTTAAATCCCATTGGATCACATTTCGCACGAGTTCAGAGCCATTTCAAAGAACTAGATTTTTAACATTTCAAAGCCAATCAAAAAAATTTGGTTGTTCAATTCTCTTTTTGCAATTAAATCCCAAAACACGCTTAGAATCTTGCATTATGGTGTAAAATTTTAATTGTAAGTGAATTGGTCTATAGGGGGAAGTAACGAACATTGCCTCCTGCAATACTTTAGCAGTAAACAATAAGTTTATAATAACGTTAAACGAGGGCCTGGGGTGGCAACTTTTAGGTCAAAACTCTTAGATTTCTCACAGGTTTTGCATATAAATTGTTAAAAATTTGCATTAAGGGGCCCCTGGCCTGGGAACCTTGGTCGTCAGTCAGGGCCCCTTGGGCTCCCTGGTTGCCAGTTAGAGGCCCCGTAGCCCCTTGCTTATCGGTTAGGAGCCCAGGCCCCCTGGTTGTTAATTAGGGGCCCTGGGGCTCCCTTGTTGTGAGTTAGGGGCCCTGGGGCCCTCTGGTCGTCAGTTAGGGACTCCAGGACTCGTTGGTTGTTGGTTAGGGGCCCTGATGCCCCCTGGTCGTCAATTACGAGGGCCCCTCGTTGTCGGTTAGGGGGCTCCTGGCCCCCTGGTGGTTGGTTAGGGGCCCCCTGGTTGTTAGTTAGGGCCCTGGGGCTCCCTGGTTGTGAGTTAGGGGCCCCTGGTTGTCAGTTAGGCACTCCGGGGCCCCCTGGTTGTTGGTTATGAGCCCTGGGGCCCCTGGTTGTCGTTTAGGGGCCCCCTGGTTGTCGGTTAGGGGCCTGGGCCCCCCTGGTTGTCAGTTAAGGGGCCCCCTGGTTGTTGGTTAGGGTCCCTTGGTTGTTGGTTAGGGGACCTGGGGCCCCTAGTCGTCAGTTATGGGCCCCCTGGTTTTCAGTAAGGGGTCCCGGACCCCCTGGTTTTCAGTTAGGGGTCCCGGACCCCCTGGTTGTCGGTTAAGGATTCCAGGGCCCCCTAGTTGTTAGTAAGGGCCCCCTGGTTGTTAGTTGGGGGCCCCGGGACTCACTTGTTGTCATTAATATTATTGTTAATTACTGTTATGTGCGTAATTACTGAAAAAAAACTGCAACTAAACATCGCCAGGCTATGTTGTCATAACTTTTTGTCGTTAGTGGTATTTTGATTGGGGGGGGCCCGGGCCCCCTGGGCCCCCCCCCCCCCCCTGGCTACGCCTATGCTACTGCATACGTTAGTCAAAAACCTATTACTGCCAGTTGCTGAAAGCAGTGGAAAAACGACTACCTGAGTCATAGGCGTAGCCAGGATTTTTGATTGGGGTGGGGCAAACCACAAACCACGTGCAATAACGTCATCAGAAACTTTGAAAGAGGAATTTTTTGCTGGGGCAAAGATATCGTAGAATGGAAGATCAGAAGTCGTGGCCTGGTGTTGGCATGTAACTAGGAACCAGTTCAAGGAGAGGGCTAAAACCAATAGTCTAGTTAAAATGCGAAAATGTCTAAATTGGGAGATGTGCTTGAGTAAAGAAGTCAGTAGTGTAAGCAGGATTTTAAAAAGGGGGGAGGCCAGAAACTTCAGAAAATTTGAAAGGAACATAGATCGGAAATTGAAATTGTCACACTCAAATTTCGTCCCATTTTTCGCCCAAAATCAGGTGAAGAGCCAAAAAATAAAATAAAAAAAAAGGTCTTCACTCTAGTTTCGTCCCATTTTTCGCCCAAAATCAGGTGAAGAGCAAAGAAAAAAAAGGTCTTCACTCAAATTCGTCCCATTTTTTGCCCAAAATCAGGTGATTTCGAGCCCAAAGCCATGGCCCAATGCCCCCCCCCTAAAAGAAGAATTCAAACGCCCCTGAAAGAAGTGTACTGTTAATTCAAACGTATCATACAGCACAGACGGGGGTATCATCAAACGTATCATCAGCCGGTGGAGGCTATGGGGGTCTGGGGGTGAAGTCCTAAGCCGCTGAAAAATTTTTTGTAATTTTTTGGAAAAAAAGTAATTTTAATACCATTGGATCACATTTCGCACTTATTCAGAGCCATTTGAAAGTACTAGATTTTTAACATTTGAAAGCCAATTGAAAAAATTAAGTTGGTCAGTTAAAAATTAAGTTACACTGTTTAACAAGGTGCGTAGCTCTGAAATTCGAAAATCTCTTAACATCGAGCCTTTACTTCTCCGAATTAAAAGATCTCAGCTTAGATGGTTTGGCCATGTAAGCAGAATGCCTCAGGAAAGACTCCCCAAACAAGCTTTACATGCCAAAGCAAGTGAGAAAAGACCAGTCGGACGACCTAGAACTAGATGGACCGATTACATTGAGGATCTTGGATGGAATCGCTTGGAACTTCGCCCAAGCAAAATGATGGAGGTGATGGAAGACCGTGAGGTGTGGCGGCTCAATCTTGAGCTACTGCCCCCGGAACCCTCACGGAAAAGCGGGCAATGAAGAAAGAAGAAGAAGTTGGTCAGTCATCCTTTTGCTTGCAATTTAAGTCCAAAACACCTCTAAAATCTTGCATTTTGTGGTTAAATTTTGTTAGTGATTTCGCCCAGGTAGGGGAAAGTAAAGTACATTGCATAGGTGCAGTCGAGGACACAAGGCTTGAGGCCATGGCCAAGGACACAAAAAAAATCCAAGGCCAAGGACAGCCTTTCCGAGGACAGACCCTCTCGAGGCCAAGGACAGGAATGCTCGAAGCCAAGGACCAAGGACACCGGCGCAAGTGCTCTAGAAAAAAAAAAGATCTTCAAAAATTTTTTCAGGTGATCTCCAATTCATAGGCGTACCCAGAATTTTTGATTGGGGGAGGCCTAAACCACAAATCACATGCGATGACGTCATCAAAATTTTTCCAAAGAGAAAATTTTTGTGGGACAAAGATATCGTAGAATGGAAGATCTGAAATCGTTGCCTGTTAGCACGTAACCAGGATTTTGCAAAGAAAGAGGGCTTAAACTAATAGTTGAAAAATGCAAATATCTTACTTTGGAAACGTGTTGAGAAAGCTAGTGTAACTCAAAGGTATCACAGAGGGGGTAAAGGGGGCGGGGCACCCAGCCGCCGGAGGCTTTGGGGGCCTGAGGGCGAAGCCCCCAGCCGTTATGCGATTTTTTTAGAAAAAAAGCTGTTTTAATGCCATTGAATCACATTTCGCAAGTGTTCTGAGCCATTTGAAAGCACCAGATTTTTGACATTTGAAAGCCAATTGAAACAATTAAATTGTTTAATTTTCCTTTCACTTGAAATTAAGTCCAAAACACGTTTAACATCTTTCATTTCGGAGGTAAATTTTAATGGTAAGTGATTTGGTCCAGGTAGGGGGAAGTAAGATGCATTGTCTCTTGCAACATTTTAGTAGTAAATAATAATCCACTCGAAGATTTTCCTTAGAGATTTTTGTTTAGTCATGAAAATAACCAGTTATAGAAGTACATGTTCGGCCAGGGGGCCCAGGCCCCCTCAATTGAAGTTCAATGATTTGTTAAATCAGCATTTTCCATGGCTAATTTGTTTTTTAAGTATTTTGTGCGTAAAAACCGGCCATGTTGGAGGCAGAGTTGTAAACGGGCCCACTAGTTCAGGCCGAACCCGGCTAGAACCCGAAAATAAAAGCCCGAACCCGAAAATTAATTTGAAGCCCAAATCATGCCCGAAAAAATCCGAAAGTTACACTAAGTCTGAAAAATTTAGCAATTTTGCCAAGTTATTTTGATTATATTTTTGTGCACCTAAAACAAAAAGCACGTCTCAAGCCCGAATTAATCCCGAAATTTTTGTCATCTTTAGGC
Organism: Trididemnum nubilum; assembly: GCA_963965965.1. Taxonomy (NCBI): domain Eukaryota; kingdom Metazoa; phylum Chordata; class Ascidiacea; order Aplousobranchia; family Didemnidae; genus Trididemnum; species Trididemnum nubilum. Next base: position 143,816 of record CAWYPQ010000213.1, on the reverse strand, counting down.
CCGAACCCGACCCGAAAAGCCCGGCCCGACTTACAACTCTGGTTGGAGGTGAATTACTGCATTGTTATTGAAAAATGGTACAATAGATGGTTACGTCTACTAACCATGTTATTGCCGGGTTGGATTTACGTCGCGCTAGGCCCCTCGCACTTTGGAGATTTTTGCAACATCTTTCTGCCAAATATAGGTGAAGACCAAAAAAAGTCTTTCGATTTGAGCTCGGGGCCCCTAGCTGGCACTGCGTCATATTATGGTAAATCCGGCCTTGGTTAATGCATTAAGTTCATAAAAAGGCTGGATGTAGGCCTGAGATAGCAACTTTTAGGACGAAAACTCTCCATTTCCTCCGAGTTATACGTTTAAATTGGCTGGCAAAAATTGAACTGAGGGAGGCCCGGCGCCCCTTGTCTTCAATATTGTTGTTAATTACTGTTGTAAGCGAAAAATGCTAAAGAGAAACTGAAGAAACAATAGGCTTTATTGTCACATTTTTGTCATTGGTGAAATTTCAATTGGGGGAGGACCGGGCCCCCTTGCCCCCCCTTGGCTACGCCTATGCTCCAAGTGAGAAAAACAAAAACGGTGTTCGCAAATTTTCCGCGAAGTTTCTGGCGTTTTCCAACGAAATTTCAACTGTTCAAAAAATAGTGCTGTCCTCGAGCCAAGGACAGGGCAATTTTCGAGGACTTGAGGCTTCGAAGCCAAGGACTTGACCTTCAAGGCCAAGGACTTCAAATGTGTCCAAAAGGACCACTTCTGGTACATTGCCTCCTGCAATATTTTAGCAGTAAATAACAATTCAGTCGATTAATTTCTTCAGAAATTATTGTTTTGTCTTGAAAACAGGCAGTTATAGGAGTAGATATACGGTCAGGGAGCCCAGGCTCTCTCAATTCAAAATTTTTTTCAATGAGCATTCCCCTTACTGTAGCTAATTTTTTTCAAAAGTATTTTGTTGCATAAAAACTGCGAGGTGGAGGTGAATTGTTATTGAAAAATGTACAATAGATAGTTACGCCTACAAACCATATTATTGCCCGAGTCGAGTTGGGCCCCTGGCACTTTGAGATTTTCGCAATATTTTCGTGCCAAATACAGGTGAAGACCAAAAAAGTCTTATCGGGCCCCTGGCACTGTGCCATGTGTTAAATCCGTCCCTGGTTATTGTATTACATTCATAAAAAGGTTAGATGAGAGCCTCAGTTAGCAACTTTTAGGGTAGAAACGCTTAATTTTACTCGGGTTATATGTTTAAATTGGTTGGCTAAATTAAAGGGTCAATTGGCTAAATTAAATTGGCTAAATTAAAGGGGCTCGGGCCCCCTGAAACAATATTATTGTTGGGGGCCCATTTAAATTGGGGGTCATTTAAATATTCTTTTTGGGGGCCCATTTAAATTGGTTGGCAGTAATTAAATTAAGGGGCCCTGGCCCCCTGGATCAATATTATTGTTGGGGGCTCATTTAATTATTATTGTAGGGGCCACATTTAATTGGTTGGTAAAAATTAAATTGAGGGAGCCCGGGCCCCATAGCTCAATACAATTGTTAATTACTGCTGTACGAGTGTACTGTTGTACGCAACGATGCTAAAAGAAACTGAAGCTGAAGAAACAGCAGTCTCTTTTGTGACATTTTTATCATTGGTATCATTTCAATTGGGGGGGGGGGCTGGCTACGCTTATGACCTGAGTAGGCTAACAGTAGCAAGCAAAAAAAAAAAGAGTAGTAAGTTGACTTTACCTGTGAATTTTTATTATCTGTTTACTAAACCTGACTTAAAAGTTACAACTAATATTGTCTTGGAAAGGGGGATATAATAACACTTGAAACAAGTGCATCTTGAGGGAGGAGGTACATATGTGATGACACTTAGAACAAGTGCATAAACTTTTTGTCATAATTTGCTATAGTTTTTCACGATCAAATTTTTTCTACGCGCGATTGGTCAAATGGGGGGCCCCTGTGCATTTGACACTTTGAACATTTGACTTTGAATAAAGCCACTACTGCTTAAATGACTTGATCAGGGACTTGGGTTTAACCAAAAAAAAGTCTGGACTTCTCGCCTCACGACTAAAACAATGGAATTTATTGCAAAAAGGTGTTAAAGGTACTTTTTATCGTACACGTCATGCTCTCCTTGAAAAGTATTTTGCAGCTGAAAATGGTGTTCGTTATTGCTCGGATATTTCCGGAATTTCTGAACAATTTGGTTTTGAGCATGATCCTGCTGAATGGAGATTTAGTAGCATGGTAAACGGACTTCTTGAATAACTTAATCAAAAACAATACGGCCAAAATACCGTAAAACATATTTATTGAGACGTTTCGGTTAATTTCTTTAAACCATTGTCAATCTAGAACATAAAAATAAAATCACAGCTGACTCTTAAGGAAAAATCGTAGACTAAACGAGTAAAATTGGATTTTGTGATTACAAGGCATGTACTAGTACATGACGCTTGGATAGGTATGCGGAAAACACGTATGTTTATTAAAGCGTGAAGTTTTTGTACTATCCCCCCCGTCCTATTCTCATTAGCCCAAACCCTGCTCAAATTTAAACGGTACGAGTGAGTAAAAATCTAAAATTTTTTGATTAATACAGCCCGATTACAAAACTTACCGTAAGTAAAGAAGAATTGAAGTTTTCTGCATAACTTATCCAACTAAACTGTACTAAACAATGGCGGGACTTGACAAACAAGGCAAAATATGAAGTTGGACAGCAGAAAAAAATTATTTTGCTGCATTTCCTTGCCTGGCTATTTGCATTTAAACATTAATTTATACTTGTACAGGTATACACTAATCACGACGTCACACATATTATTTTATGACATAACAGAACAAAACAAAAAAAAAAAAAAGGAAAAAAGAGAGAATAACGTCGTAAATTTCAATACGAAATGTAAAATATTATGAAAAAAACAAAAAAACATACATATATGAAATCAATTATTGAAAACAAACAGTGGTGTGGATGATTCGTCAACATTGATTGAGGGTAGTTGCTGTTGGATAAGTAGAGTTTCTTTTATCAACAGTTCCCTGGGATGATTTGCTGTGGTGAAAATTCCTGGTTTATTAAAAATAATTACGTGTGATGGATTTTCCAGTAGATGCTTGCTTACGTCTGTTTGTGCTTCAGTTTTGTTGCCAGGATGGTGTTCTTTTAATCATGATGTTAAATTCCGTTTTGTTTGACCAGGGCCTCCGAGAGGGTGGGGGACAATGACCCCGGAACCCATAGATTTTAGGGGACACATGGGCTTGAAGGGGCCCACGAGAGGGCCCAATAGGCTTCATAGGGCCCATCGAAATGAAACCCCGAAGACTTTTTTTTTTTTGGAGATCACCTGATTTTGGACAGAAAAACCGTTTCAATTTCGGTGAAGACCTTTTTTTTTTCTTTTGGAGATCACCTGAATTTGGACAGAAAAACCGTTTCAATTTCGATAAAGACCTTTTTTTTTCTTTTGGAGATCACCTGAATTTGGACAGAAAAACCGTTTCAATTTCGATGAAGACCTTTTTTTTTTGAGATCACTTGAAAATCCGGAGAAAAGTGTGCCATTTTCTTTGCCTGTTTTGGACTGCACAAAACCAGAGATGCGTAATATTTGAGTTGTCCCCGGGCCCACCCTCGGCTCTCGGAGCCGCTGTGTTTGGCCAAAGTAGCTGCCTCCGCATGAGCAAGTTAACTTATAAACAACGTTACTTCGGCGTAGAGTGGCTTGTTTATCTTTGTGAGAAAAAAAATTTCCAAGTTTAAAAGTATTATGAATAAAAACAAATTTAATTTTGTTTTGCAATTTTCTTTGAAAAAATGACCTAAGTTCTTTTTCTACTTAAACTGACGTTGATCCAAATAAGAAAGTTTGAAAAAAATACAGCGTTGATAAGGGCAAGGTTGATGATTAGAATTTTTATCAAAATTAAATTGGTGTTTATTATTCAAAAATTTCCGAATTTGATTTTGTATGAAGGAAAGAGGGTATCCATTTTTAAGTAGCATGTTAGTGATTGTTTCAAACTCAAACTCATTATGAATATTTGGCCAGGTACTGCAGATTCTGTAGGGTCTTGATAATAAACATCGGACTAGATTGCGTTTGTACTTTAAGGGACATAAACTGTTCCATTTAGTATGCAGTCCTGTGTTTGTTTTCTTCCGGAAGACGCTGGTTTCGAATTTGCCATTTGATATGTTAATTGAGATGTCCAAGTAAGCCAAATGATTATTTGTTTCCAGGTCTTTGGAGAATGTAATGTTGGGGTGAATATTAGAAATGCTTTGAAAATAGTTATCTAGTTGATTACGGTCAGAAAAGGTACAAAACAGATCATCAACATATCGAATAAGTATACTTGGATTTGTGATATTATTTGGAATTTGATCCAACACCCAATAAATGCATACGTCGGCTAATAGGGGCGCGATCGAGCTTCCCATACAAACTCCATCAATTTGCTCCAAAAACTGTGTGTTAAACTGAAATACTGTGCCTTTATTTGTCCAATGAAGAAGCTTTTTTGATTGAAATTTGGTGAGACCATGAAATTCTTCAATATTGTTGGAAAAAACGCTCTAAAGAACCAGATCTATTGTGAAGTTAATCGGAACATTTGTGAATAAGCTCTTTACATCTAAACTGGCCATAATTTTATCACTTGCACTTAAGTTTGAGATACGGTGCAAAAACTCGAAAGAATCTTTAGGGCCTGTCTACACTGTGCGTACAAAAATACTAAAGTTTTTACGCTCGTATGTCGAAGGTGTCTTCACTAAAATCTAGAAGACTGACTGAGAAAATCTAGAAGCTGTTTTTTTTACGCACAGAGCTGGACAGCGCTGTTTCGAGCTTTTAGCTCTCATCGGCAGCCCTCAGCTATCTTTTCAAAGGTATTCCCAGCTGAACAAACATCTTGGCCTAACTGGCAAACCTTAATGGCTTGCAGCAAGGCAGATGCTTAGTAGGGAATAAACGATTTTTCACTTGTGGTACTTTAGAAACAAGTGAAAAATCGCTGGAACCTTGTAGTAAGGACAGCCATAGGCTATCCTTACTACAAGGACAAGATGTTTGTTCAGCTGGGAATACCTTTGAAAAGATAGCTGAGGGCTGCCGATGAGAGCTAAAAGCTCGAAACAGCGCTGTCCAGCTCTGTGCTTAATTGACTTGAGCTACAATGTGAAATATCATTGGAGCTGCAGGGTTGGTGGTTGTTCTGGCCACCTAACTGCCAGTGGAAGTTGACATGGCTTCCCAGGAGTCGACCACGAAGGACGTCAAGATGTTGCTTTTTTTACCTTAACTTGGTGAGGTGGCAGTAGACTTAGATGACCTTTCGGTCCTTCGCTGTCTCCTCACCAAGTGACTAAATATCGCTTTGACTCTGCAAGTTGCGTGTTGGTTTTAAAGGAATTGCATATTTCGATGCTTTGGTGATAGACCTAGAGGAAGTTTCAGTTTTTTCTTGTGATATGACGTCACTTGGTAAATAAATAAATATGATGATAAATAAATATGATGACTATACAAAACGGCGCTTACGAGCGTAACGGCTTAACAGCGTATTCTGTGAGTGGCAATAATATTGTGTAGATTTGGATGACGGAAATCACAGATTTATTGCAATTCTATGTTGTATCGGTTAAATTTGGGCCAGATTATGCATCATGAGAAGTAGTATTGTTTTTTTGATAACTTAAACGCGAATTTTTTTCTACCTTCCTCACAAAAAAACATAACGTATGGCCAATCAAGAGTGTTGTGGTGGCTGTTAGGTAGCAAAGTTTTTGTTGGATAAAGAAAACAAATTTTGCTCCGATCAGTGCTCAAGCGTCTGTTACTAAAACGCTAGATCTGGGTTCGATTCCTTGCTTAGCGTTCAACAATAAAAAGGGACAGCGTGAAGACTCCACAGTGTGTGGTAGACAGGTGGACAAGACGTGGCAGCTTAAATCGAAGACCGAACGGTTCCTTAGCTGTCTCCTGGCCAAAGCAACTTGGTGAATATAACAAAATTGCAAAAATTAACTAATAGGCCAATGATGGGCACTAGAGGCTGGTTTCAAAGGTCCGGCTCTTCCTCTTTTGAATTCCTCTTAGCGGAGGGTGACACGGTGGAAAGATTTGGTTGCAATTTTTTGCAGGGCACATTTTGTTTTCAGCTTTCAACTGTTTTTCAGTTCTACTGTCACATTCCGTTTACTTAGGAGGATTCCTCGAGGACTCATTTTGAAGTCCTTGGTCTCGAAGCCTCAAGTCCTCGAAAGTTGCCCTGTCCTTGGCTCGAGGACAGCACTATTTTTTAAATCGTTAAAATTTTGTAGATGGCCTGAAAAAAATTTTTGTAGACGTTGCTTTTTAGAGATAACTAAAAAACTTTTTGAAAACCTTTTTTTTCAAATCGCCTGAAAAAAAATTTTGAAGACCTTGTTATTATTATCATTTTTTCTGAACCCTTGTGTCCTTGGTCTCAAAAGGGTCTGTCCTCGGAAGTGCTCTCCTTGGCCTCGGATTTTTTTGTGTCCTTGGCCTCGAGCCCTCGACTCCACCTCTGTCCGTTTAAGCCAAATTTTGAGCCTCCTTCGCCTCTCTCCCATATTAATTTTTATATAGACTTTATCCAGTCCACCCATAGAAACACAGTAGACAGTGCATGATGCGTAGCATGCAGGTATAAGTTATCCTCTCGAATTGTCAAATGGTTTGACTGCGTGTATAGTGCGTAAATAAGTGATACAATATCATATTAAACTGCAATCTTTTCCGCATTTGATCCCTTCTGCAAAAACAACACGCATTTTATCATTATTATGTTGACTCCTACCCCCAAGCGGTTTGTGTTAACTCTTTGTAATCAATCACATTCGAATGCATTGTTACTCCTGATTTCATAACAAAAATTTTTGTTGACATGCTTATTGCAATATTCATCTTTTTTGTTCACACAAAAGCTTCTACTGAACGCTTTTTTTTCTACCACTCTGGTAGTTTTGTATCACACTAACGCACAAGAATTTGATAACAAAAGTTTTGGATTCAATCCCTCACCCGCTAAACCTAAACTTATTCGGAGAAATGCTTACCATAGCTTTAGCCAAAGATTGAGAGAAATCTCATAGATGTCCAACTAATTGCACTTTCATAAAACATAAAATCAAAATAGGGCGAACTATGATACGTAAAAAATTTTAATTACCCTATACTGCAGTAACATTATTACCACTGAAATTGCAGAAAATTGATTGTGCGATTTGAACATTCAATAAGTTGACTGTACTCTGAGGAGGAAATTTTGTATTCTCTCAATAAGACAGATATTGCAACTTCTGTAATACAACTGTATTCAATATTTTCAAAAACTCAATAAACTAAATTTATTGCAAGCAAAAGCACAAAATCCTAAGCGCAAAGCAGTTAATATTTCCGAAACTAACATATCGGGCATCTCTTACGATCTTAATGCTTCGGAGGGAATGAGGGACCTTTCATCTGCTTGTCGCTTCTCGTAGATATCAGCGCAGGTTAGACAAGTACATATTAGTATAGATGTATACATAAGTGTAAAGCAAAAGCTACCTCAGAGGTTTAATCAAAACTTGTAGAAAAGTTCATCACAAGAGTTTTGCTTAAAGCAAAAGCTGTCTCATAGGTTTAATCAAAACCTGTAAGAAAATTCATCATACGAGTTTTGCTAACAATAAAAACGTCAAAAATAGGTTGCAACACACCAAGGTATCAGAGGTTTTCAGTATCAGAGGTTGCAACACACCAAGGTTTGTCTGTTAAGTATGTGTTGATATCAAAAAAACTGGCACCTTAGTTTGAGCCAATCAAAAAATTAGTTTTTGGAGGGTCCAATTTGGGGGTGTCGGCGGGGGTAGTACCCCAAACGATGTCAAAATATTTGTCTCTTGGAAATGTGCTGATATCAAAAAAAACTAGTGCCCCAGCCCAAGCCAATTAAAATTTGATTTTTGGGGGTCCCCGAGCGGTGTGGTACCCCCAATTCACGTCAAAGTATTTGTCTTTCTAATATCTACTGATATCAAAAAACACCGGCACCTTAAATTAAGTCATTCAAAAAATTGATTTTTGGGGGGTCCATTTTGTTCCCCAAAGGGGGGCGGTACCCCCAAACCCCGTCAAAATATTTTCCTCTTAAATATCGACTGATAGCAAAAAACACTGCCACCCTATGTTAAACCGTTCAAAAAATTGATGTTTGGAGTGGCCACTTGGGGGGTCCCCGGGAGGGTGGTACCCCGAATCTATGTCAAGGTATTTATGTCATTATTGCCTCTTGATATCAAAGATGTAGCACTTTAGCTTGAGCGGTAAAAAACACTGATATTCGTTTGGGTCTATTTTGGGGGTTTAGGGGTTTGGTCCCCCCAAATTATGTCAAAATAGTTTTGCTCTAAAAAGTTCTTCTGACTCACAAAAAATCTAGCGCGCTTGCTCATGGTGTTTAGAAAGTGTTTTTTTGGGACGTCTTCACAGAGAATAAAACCTCATACCCCCTGATCATACCTAGTGTCGAACAAAACATATTGAAAGCGATTTTGTCGTAATCGAAAAAAAATTAATATGCTAGATTCGATATAATCGTGGTTTGATAAAAGTGACGGCCAAGTAGATAATTGAATCCAGATCTTAGGTTTCAAGCAATGGCGCGTGTAACCATTCGGCCATGGCAGCACGCGAGCGTAGGTGACTACCTCAAAGTACGTCAAAATATTCTTGTCTTGAAAGTTTTTAGTGGTAGCAAAAAAAAACTAGCGCGCTAGCTTGAGGTCTTGAAAAACTGATTTTTGGGACGTCTTCACAGAGAATGAAATCTGATACCCTCTAATCATATCTAGTGTCAAACAAAAAGTATTATAAACGATTTTGTCGTAATCGAAAATAAAAATTGTTAGATTCAATAAAATATTAGAATGATAAAAGCGATGGCCAACTAGAAAATTGAACCCAGGTCTTAGGATTTTAGCACTGCCACCTTAAAACATTCGTCCAAGGCAGCACGCGTGAATACGTGACTAAAATCCCTTAATAAACTTCGCTGTCACAAGTTTGGGTGCATCTGCCCCAAACCACGTGACGTAGCGCCTCCAAAATTACAGCGACGCAAGATCATGCAGAGAGTTATAATCTGTCCAAATTTAAGTTTGTAGCTTTGGTGGTTTCGGAGTTTTTGTTCCCATAATGTGATTTTCTTAAATAAATAAATAAAAACTAGATGTTGATTTTCCCGGAGGAAAATGATACGGGACTTCTGCCAGTTCCATTTCACCATCATTCTCCTCTTCATACTTTGAAGGTTACCGATATTTCTATAAAACTCAATTGCATGCAATGCAAACAAACCAGATATGTTTCATGGAAAAAATAAATGTGGGATTTGAATCATTTGTGGTTTGGGTAAAACCAATGTCCAACTAAGTATTTGAACCCAGCTCAGTGCATTCACGTCAATTTCAAACCCTGGCGCCTCTAATCATTATGCCAGCTCAGCATATGAACCCAATTGACTAAAATCAATTGTTAAATTTAGATTTTGAAAAGTGATTTTTGAGGAGATTCATTTGGGGTTTGGTACCCCCAAACCATATAAAAAATTGTCTTTTAAATATGTAGTGATATCCAAAAAAACTAGCGCCCTAGCTCAAGCCGTTCAAAATAATTGATTGTGTGTGGTCCATTTGGGAAGGTTCCGGAGGGAAGTACTCAAAACTATGTCAAACATTTTGTCTCTTAAATATTTTTTGATGTAAAAAATACTGGAGCCTTAGCTTGAGTTCAACAAATTGATTTTTGTGGGGTTCACGTGGGGATTTCCGGGGGTCTGGTACGCCCATATTATGTACAAGAAAACTGGAGTTTTAACTTAAGCCGTTCAACGCTATGACGTTTGGGAGAGTTTTGGGGGAGGGTGCCCCCAAACTATGTCAATTTTTTGTCGCTTAAATATCTACTAATATCAAAAACAACGAAGCCTTTGATTAAATCGTCCAAAAATTGATTTTTGTGAGGTTCATTTGGGGGAATTTCGGGGGGTGGCACTTTCAAAGTATGTTGAAGTGTTTGTCATCTCAGTATTTCATAATATCAAATAAAAACTAGAGCTCTAATAGAAGCCGTTGAAAAAAATTGATGTTTAAGGGATCCGTTTGGGGGTGGGTGGTACCCCCCAACTCGGTCAAAATATTTGCCTCTGACATAACTACTGATATCAAAAACACAAGCATCGTAAACTTGGTCGTGCAAAAACTTGATTTTTGGGGGTCCATTTTGGGGGGTCCGCGGGAGGGTGGTACCCTCAAACTATGTCGAAATATTAGTCTGTTTTATCTGTTGATACCAAAAAATAAAACTGGCACCCTAGTTTGAGCCAAACAAAAAATTAATTTTTGGAGGGTCCATTTTGGGGGGTTCTCGGTTAGGTATTCCCAAATGATGTCAAAACATTTGTCTCTGAGATATGTGCTGATATCAGAAAAAAACTAGTTCCCTAGCTTGAGCCAATCAAAAATTTGGTTTTGGGGGGGTCTGTGTGGAGAGGTCCCCGGGAGGGTTGCATCCCCAAACTATGTCAAAATATTCGTCTTCAAAATATCAGCTGCTGATATCAAATAACACTGGCATTGTAAATTAAGTCGTTCAAAAAATTGGTCTTGGGGAGATCCCCGAGGTGGGCGATATTCCCAAATCATGTCAAAATATTTGTATCTTAAATACCTTCTGACAGCAAAAAACACCGGCACCCTAGCTTGAGCCATTCAATAAATTGATTTTGGGGGGTCCATTTGGAAAAGGGCTTCAGCGAGATGGTACCCCCAAACTCTGTCAAACTATTTGCCTCTAAGTATCTACTGATATAAAAATACACTGGCACCGTAAATTAGGGCGTTCAAGAAATTGGTTTTTGGGGGGTCTATGTGGGGGGTCCCCTAGGGGGGCGGTTGGCATCCCCAAACTATGTCGAAATGTTTGTCTGTTAAGTATGTGTTGATATCAAAAAAAACTGGCACCTTAGTTTGAACCAATCAAAAAATTAGTTTTTGGAGGGTCCAATTTATGGGGTCCTCGGGGATAATACACTCAAACGATGTCAAAATATTCGTGTCTTAGATATAAGCTGATATCAAAAAAAAGCTAGTGCCCTAGCTCGAGCCAATCAAAAATTGATTTTTGAGGGTCCCCGAGGTGGGGTGGTATCCCCAAACCACGTCAAAGTATTTGTCTTTCAAATATCTACTGATATCAAAAAACACCGGCACCTTAAATTAAGTCGTTCAAAAGATTGATTTTTGGGGGGTCCAGTTTGGTCCCCGAGGGGGTAGTACCCCAAAACCACGTCAAAGTATTTGTCTCCCAAATATCTACTGATATCAAAAAACACTGGCAGCCTATGTTAAGCCGTTTAAAAAATTGATGTTTGGAGTGGCCATTTGGGGGGTATCCGGGAGGGTGGTACCCCGAAACTATGTCAAGATATTTGTCTCTTTATTGTCTCTTGATATCAAAAAAGTAGTAGTTCTAGCTTTAGCCGCCAAAAAAACTGATGTTTGTTTGGGTCCATTTGTGGGTTTTGGGGGGTTTGGTCCCCCCAAATTATGTGAAAATAATTATGTCCTAAAAATTTCTACTGACACACAAAAAAACTAGCTCGCTTGCTTATGGTGTTTAGAAAGTGCTTTTTGGGGCGTCTTCATAGAGAATGAAACCTGATACCCTCTGATCATACCTAGTGTGAAACAAAACATATTAAAAGCGATTTTGTCGTAATCGAAAAAAAATTAATATGCTAGATGCAGTATAATCTTGGTTTGATAAAAGTGATGGCCAAGCAGATAATTGAACCCAGGTCTTAGGTTTCAAGCAATGGCGCCTTCAACCATTCGGCCAAGGCAGCACGCGCGCGAAGGCGACTACCTCCAAAGTACGTCAAAATATTCTCGTCTTTAAAATTTCCACTAATAAGAAAAAAACCAGCGCGCTAGCTTGAGGTCTTGAAAAACTGATTTTTGGGACGTCATCACAGAGAATGAAATCTGATACCCTCTGATCATATCTAGTGTCAAACAAAAAGTATTATAAACGATTTTGTTCTAAGCGAAAAAAATTAATATGCTAGATTCAATACAATCTAGATTCGATAAAAGCGATGACCAATTAGATGATTGAACCCAGGTTTTAGGTTTTCAAGCACTGGCGTCTTGAACTATTCGGCCACGGCAGCACTAGCGAGTACGTGATTAAAATCCCTTAATAAACTTCGCTGTTACAATTTTAGGGTGCATCTGCTCCAAACCACGTGACGTAGCGCCTCCAAAATTACAGCGACGCTGGTTCATGTATAGACTTATAATCTGTCCAAATTTAAGTTTGTAGCTTTGGTGGTTTCGGAGTTTTTGTCACCATAATGTGATTTGCTTAAATAAATAAATAAATAAATTAAAAATATACTTGATGTTCATTTTCACGGAGGAAAATAATACGGGACTTCTGCCAGTTCCATTTCACCATCATTCTCCTCTTCATACTTTGAAGGTTACCGATATTTCTGTAAAACTCAATTATATGCAATGCAAACAAACTGATTTTGTCTCATGGAAAAAATAAATGTGGGATTTAAATCCTTTGTGGTTTGGGTAAAACCGATGTCCGACTAAGTATTTGAACCCAGCTCAGTGCATTCCCAGATAGCAAGCTAACGTTGATTTTACGTTTGGTTTTGGTTAGGTTGGTAGATTTAACGTTGGGTTTTCCTACTAACGTGAATATAACGTTGTTTTTTGATATATTTTGAAGACTTAGTTATTTTTTAAAAGATGTTTGAAAACCTTTTTAATCTCGTTTTAAAGTGACTATAAAATGTGTCCATATGAAAAATAACTGTTCGTTCCTAAACTTGCAAAAAATGATTTGTTTGCATATTAACGTAATAATAACGTTTATTTTGGGTTTGTTTCTGAAACTTATCTCAGCCAAATTATGTGAAGAGTTAATTTTGGCAGAAATGTTTTAAAGCTCAAAATAAGGTTACAAATTTTTAGCAAAGTTTCTTTTAGAAATTAAGGTTTATTTTGTGTTTAATCTTCCGAAACCCAACCGATAGAATGGTTTGATTTTTGACGTTTTATTAACGTTTTATTTTTGTGTAGAAGCAAACCATAATAATTTGCCAGCTACCGTTACTTTTTTTGGTTGATATCTACTTTTTGCAGATAAATTATTATTTAAGCATTATCATTCATTCTAAAAACCTGTACTTACATTCTTTTTTGAGAAAAAATTAAAAACATGCTTGCTTGAAAACGTTGCTTCAACGTTGATAACTAAATTGTTTTTTGCTCAATCATCTGCGAATTTCGGAAAGAAAAATTTTGATTTCAAGAATTTAACATCCGCGCGATTTGGAGGAAGAAAGACTATAGACAGCGTTGCCGTAAGCTCAGTGGCGCAGCTGACAGGAGGAGGGCCTGGGCGATATAAATCGCCCCTTTTGGTTTACCCATTAGCTACATCAAGTTTGCAATAGGGCATCAGTTTATTAAAAAATATGATTTGTATTTTGTAAAGATTGCTGAGAACTCCCAAAAGCGTATTCAGTTTGGTGTATTTTATTGCACATCGGTAAGGATTTTTGCTGGTTCGTAGTTTCCATACTCTCGTATACGCGCTATCAGTGCTCGTAAGCATTCAAATATCGAATTGCCCTCATGACTAAATAATAGTTTGCCATCCTTAAAAGATTTTAAATATTTGTAATTTTATATTTTATTTCGGGCAACTCTCTTACTCCTGGATTGTGATTGGCTGTGGCTGATTGATATGGGGTGCGAAATGTAAAATCAGCTAAATCTGCAAGATACCATTATATCTACATGCTTGTTGTGTTGATATATAAATCTACATGCAATGCAATTATATCTACATGCTTGTTGTGTTGATTTATAAATCTACATGCAATGCAATTATATCTACATGCTTGTTGTGTTGATTTATAAATCTAAATGCAATGGAATTATATTTACATGCTTGTTGTGTTGATATCTAAATCTACAGGCAATACATGCTTGTTGTGCTGATATCTAAATCTACATGCTGAAATATGCATAAAAACATCGATTGCAATTTTACAACAAGCCACCTCTTGCGGTTTGTGAATGCAGATATCGATAAATCTTCAAGAAAAACAACGTTGCGAACTTGCAATTTTACAATTCGCGCGTTACGTGCGTAATGTAACGTAGATATAACACTCATGTAGATTTAGCTCGGTGCATCGCCTTTTTTTCTTAGTAACATGCAAAATCGCCATTTCGGTCTGCATTATCTGTGGAAAGACTGGGTAGAGCGCCTAGAAACAGTGAGTGCTCTTCGATTCGATTCACACAGACGCAGGACCTCAGAGAGAAATTTTTCCAGGGGATACGAAGGTCGATACCGGGCCCTCAAATCTTATTGGGCCCCCATGCCTTATTGGGGCCCATGCCATAAAATTATTTTTCGTCTCGGCACCAACCTTGCGCAAAATTTTTTTAGAGCAAAGAGCAAAAAGAAAAGGTCTTCACTCAAATTTAGTCCGAATTTTTCCCCAAAATCAGGTGAAGAGCGAAAAAAAAATGTCTTCACTCAAATTTGCCCAAAAAATGGTGAGGAGCAAAAACTTAACGCGGCAACCTGACCTCTTCCGGGCCCCTTGAGTCCGGGCCCCTCTAGGCTCGGGTACGATGTACCTCTTGAGTCCTGAACCCCCTCTCGTAAGCCCTGCTCAGACGTAACTTTTTTTTTTTCAAAACCTTATTTTTTTTTTGCAAAACCTTGCATTGTCTTTTTTTCAGAATCTTTGCGTTATTTAGTTCGGGCTGCATTACAAGCCTTAAAAATGCGTAGCCTAATAAACGGATTAAAAATACGCTTCCAGCAGTCACTGCTTTCAATTCAATTTGAACTTGAATGAAGTCACAAAGTTAGGACATTCCTGATTCGTTTGGTTCAGAAGCAAAAAACTAGCTAAGAAAAGAGGTAGTTCAGATGGCTGGTTTGGGAGCTAGCTTGGTATCGGTAGCCTAGTTAACCCAAACAATTCACTTGTAACTAGGCTGTTGCCGATACCAAGCTAGCTACAAAACCAGCCATCTGAACTACCTCTTTTCTTAGCTAGTTTTTTGCTTCTGAACCAAACGAATCAGGAATGTCCTAACTTTGTGACTTCATTCAAGTTCAAATTGAACTTAAAGCAGTGACGGCTGGAAGCGTATTTTTAATCCGTTTATTAGGCTACGCATTTTTAAGGCTTGTAATGCAGCCCGAACTAAATAACGCAAAGATTCTGAAAAAAAAAAGACAATGCAAGGTTTTGCAAAAAAAAATAAGGTTTTGAAAAAAAAAAGTTACGTCTGTGCGAATCGAATCGAAGAGCACTCACTGTTTCTAGGCGCTCTACCCAGTCTTTCCACAGATAATGCAGACCGAAATGGCGATTTTGCATGTTACTAAGAAAAAAAGGCGATGCGCCGAGCTAAATCTACATGAGTGTTATATCTACGTTACATTACGCACGTAACGCGCGAATTGTAAAATTGCAAGTTCGCAACGTTGTTTTTCTTGAAGATTTATCGATATCTGCATTCACAAACCGCAAGAGGTGGCTTGTTGTAAAATTGCAATCGATGTTTTTATGCATATTTCAGCATGTAGATTTAGATATCAACACAACAAGCATGTATTGCATGTAGATTTAGATATCAACACAACAAGCATGTAAATATAATTCCATTGCATTTAGATTTATAAATCAACACAACAAGCATGTAGATATAATTGCATTGCATGTAGATTTATAAATCAACACAACAAGCATGTAGATATAATTGCATTGCATGTAGATTTATATATCAACACAACAAGCATGTAGATATAATGGTATCTTGCAGATTTAGCTGATTTTACATTTCGCGCCCCATAGATTGATTGTTTTTTACAGTTTTATATTTTAAATTTGCATATGTCTTGGTCTTATGTAGTCACAGTTTGCAGGAAGTACGGTAAACCAAAAATGTTGTAGGATAGATTATTGGTTTATTATTCTGAAAAAAATGGCATTTAGGTTATAACAGGGTAAGCTGCTAAATTTTAGCTTGAAATGGAAACTGAATGGATTAACAAAAATGATCAATCGGATGGTAAACTGATAAAAAAAAGGAGAGGAGCGAACAGGAAGATAATTAAGACTCATACTGTCATAGGCTGTCGCAGACCGCTACGCTAAACCAAAATGATACCAGTGATAATATATGTTTCAATAACTTGATAGTCCTAGAATGGAGCAAAAATCGGATTCTAATTTTTCCTCCATTTTGTGAAAGGATATCTGAGAAAATTTAGGTCTCCTAGTTGAATAATGACTACCGGTACCGGTATATTGTGCTGAAAGCTACTGCAGACCGAGTAGCCTGTTGCGCATAGGCTAGCTAAGCCTACCGTGCTCTTTGGAACGAACAAATACATTTTTGCAGATTAGAAATGTTTTGATAGACTAAGCCTACTCTGTCAGCTGATCAGTTTGTAGTTTCTACTACCCACCAGTGCATTTCATTTGCTACTGTACAGTATTCATACAACTGATAGGCTTATTAGTACGGTAAGTCTACAACTCTACATTCATTCTGCTTGTTGAAAAGCAATTGTAATCAGGGTGTCGAACCGTTTCAAATAACGGTTCGGGTTCAGGTTTAGCTCCTGCTCAAAATATTTTAGCGGTTCAGGTTGGTTCGGGTTCACTTGAGCTCCATCTTCGAGGTTCAGGTTTGGTTCAGGTTCACTTAAGAAAAATATTACCGGTTCAGGTTCGGTTCAGGTTGATTGACTTAAAATTTAACTGTCGTTACTCGTTTCGTCCAGAAAAAAATCAGTTCAGCAAGTTAACATGAATCCAGAAAAGAAAAGGAGAAATTGCTGATCCTGTTGATGATCACCACTGCTCTTATTTTGCGCGTACCAGCGCCAGCGGCATCCGGATATGGAAAAATTTATTCTTGCTTTTGTTAGGGATTCAGGTTCGGTTTGGGTTCACTTGAGCACAATTTTGAGGGTTCAGGTTTGGTTCAGGTTCACTGAAGTAAAATTTTGCTGGTTCAGGTTCGGTTCGGGTTCACCAAAATGAAACGGTTCATTCGGGTTTACAGTTCAGGTTCGGTTCGACGCCCTGATTGTAATAAGCTAGCTTATTTTATACTGCAACAGGCAGTAGCCTAGCTCAGGCTATTCCATCAACAGGCTTGTTGTATAAACTTGCTGGTTGCTGCAGAATTTTATGTTTTGTTTGCTGTACTCTGGTAGGTTTGATGAGTTATCGGTAGTCTGTTGCAGGCCTAGTCAACAAAAGAAGTACGTAACTTGCGGTACTCTGGTAGTAGTAACCTAATCTGCGTAACAGAGCAGAGCAGTAGAAATGTAGCGAGATACCGGTTAGATCTAGTCTTTGCGAGAAGCGATATGTGATATCATTTTGGTATAGGCTCAACAGCTAAAGGTCACTTGCTCAAAGTTTAGTTAGGTTACTGGCATTAATTATTGCTATAGGCCTAGTACAGGCTCATTAAAGTGGATAATTGGGGAGGAAAAACTGCTGATGTTTGGAGAGAACTTTGCACAACCACTGATCTGTGATAAAGATTGGTCTGACAGGTACTCAGTAGGCTCACAAGTTCAGAGTTATGAAGCTATCATGACAATTGGTAGGGTAGAGTTGGGTAATCTGTCAGGTGGGAAATTGCATCATTTGTGGAGAAATTACATATCGGCATAAGTGGGCACAAGTCCGTTAATCCGTTAATAACAAAGCTAACTTTTTCATTAACTCGTTAATTCGTTAATATTTTTTTTCATGTTAACAGACTAAATTAACTTCCGTTAAGTTCTGTTAACGGACTAAAGTAACTTCGTTAAGTTCTGCTCACTTCCGTTGAGGTCTTTATCGTTATGTAATATATTGCACCATTTATTCATCATACCGGTACAAATCAGTTTACACTGGTAACACTTGTTGCGTATTAGCACCAGTTTTTGTAGAAGAAACTGAAGAAAGGAGCTCTATTTTGTGGCAAATAATAAGCAGCAGCCTCATTGTAGGTCTATCAATTATCGCTGTTTACAGTTTCCAAAGATTTTCCGATCGCAACTTCGTTAATGCATTTGAACTTATTTTTTTCTTGAAATTAGATTAGACTGTATAATGTAATTTCCAAAACACAAAAAGACCACCATAGCGGTAAATATTTCCTTACAATCAGCTCAACAGCGTCAATGCGTGTTCTAGAAGCAAGTGAATAAAAGGAAATGTAAATTACATGCAAAATGTTAACGAATTAACGGACTTAATTAACTTCCGTTAATTAAAGCTGAAAATAACGGATTAAAGTTAACGGAGGTATGAAGTTTGTTAACGGACTAGTAGTTAACGAAGCTAACGTTTTGCATTAACTTGCCCACCTATGCCTATTGGTAACCAGAGGTGGAGTCTTGAGGACGCCCTTGGCCTCGAGGACACATTTTGAAGTCCTTGGCCTTGAAGCCTCAATTCCTCAAAAGTTGTCCTGTCATCGGTCGAGGACAGCACTATTTTTTTGAACCTTTGAAATTTTTGTTGGAAAACGCCTCCGGCAGCTGGTGGCTCGGCCCCCAAGCCTTGTCTGTGACACGTTTGAGTTGCACTAATTTGCTCACCACGTCTCCCAATTTTGATATGTTAGTAAAACTTTTTAACTTGCAGTTTTAGTCTTTTCCCTTTAGCAAATCCTGGTTAAGTGCTAACGCAGACCCCCAGCTTTTGATCTTTCATTCTTTGTCCTTAAAAAGTCTCTCTTTTCGAAAATTTCTGATGACGTCATTGCATGTGATTTACAGTTTAGCCCTCCCCCTATCCAAAATCTTGGCTAGGTCTATGCATTAAACCATGTGCAATATGCTTACCAGATACTGGTTGTTGCATCTTAGTATTGTTGACGCACCTTCACGAGCGGTTGCTTACAACATTGCAAAGATGCAAAGCAGCAAAATATATGTTGCATTGCTTCCAGTCTAAACTTTCTGTGGTATGGTAGTATGGAATGGAATATGGAAGAAAATTTTTGTATGGAATGGAAGATTTTTAGTATGGAATGGAAATGGAATGGAAGAAAATTGCCTGCATGGAATATGGAAAAATCGTCTTCCATTCCATGCCATGCCCTGTCGACAGCACAAGTCAAATAAAATAGCTTGCAAATAAAACGTAAACTTGCCTGCTTTTTTTTAAACTAAATACAATTAGCTGTTTCATACTGAGCAGGGATGTGGAAGCGGTTAAATTTTTGTTGAAGCGGAGGCAGTTTGATGAAAGAGACTGGAAGTGGAAGTAAACTCGGAAGCAACTATTTCTATTTGGAGCTGACAGTGGAAGCAAAAAATTCCAAAGATGAGGAAGCGGAAGCGAACTCAGAAGCATAAAACTTCAAGAGGAGCTGGAAGCAGAAGCATTAAAAATTTGACTGCTTGCACATCCCTGCTGGTAATATTATTGGCACCACTGCTTTACCTTTGTTAAGTAAGATGCGTGATTGCGGACCTCTGCCATCTGACATGATTCATTGCACTCAGTACAAAAAGATTGACTTCAAAAAGTTTGATGTAGGAATTAACTCTAAAGATCAGTGCATGTTTTTGGATGATAGTATAGTTGTGGTGCGCGATATACTGAAAACTGCTTCGTCAGGTATAGTATTTGTTTATCAAAATTTCAATCAGATATCAAATTTTTTTCATTATCCAAAAAAGTCTGAACTGTTTAATATCTATGAAGTAACAAATCTGGATCCTGGTTTTTATTGTGCACCACTAATACAAGTGCAAGGAAAAGCATTTTTGATGCCATACAAGAATAAGTTTGTTGCGTTACCTCTTGTTCATTGCGTTTAACACAGAATTCAACCTTCACACTGCCCTGTCTATTTTTGTGCTTATAGCAAATGGTAATTTTAAAAAAATGTCAGCAAACTCACTCTTTTTAATCGTTTACTGCAGCAGTTACAAAGTTTTTTTTATCTTTTACTCCAACTCCCAGACGTCTGCGAAACGCGTGTGCAGCTGTAACTTGATATCTATACAATAATGCTGCAGTCGGTATTATCTACACAAGAAGGTGGTTGCCTATTTCCATCTTTGCCGCCAGAAGCCTATAAAACGTAAACGGTCGGCAGTAACAATAATAACCCGCATATGCATTTCGCATTGTTCAAATGTTGTGGAAAAGGTTGACAACATAATATCAAATTTTGAATGGCCATATCTCAAAAACGGTAGGGTGTAGAAATCTCAAATTTTTGAAATTAGTTTTCATATTTTTCTTGATTTTTTAGTCACATGTCAAAAACCAGGGTTGACTGTTCTTTTAATATTTGTGTCAATGTGCTTTTCAATATCTGCTAACATATTTTGATCAACCTAAAGTATTTTAGATTCAATTCAGTTAATACCAATGTAAAATCTTTTAGGAAAACGTGATATGCAGGAGATTTATTTCATTTTCCTTCCCATCCACTTTCTGGACTTATAAGCTACTGAATTTAACTTGCATCTTTTTGAAACGCATTGTATTCTAAATTGAACGGTATATGGCAGCGTTTTCAATCTGGGAGGCACGGACTAGTCTAAGGGTAGGTGCAAATGAGAGTCACAATCATTTAAAAATATAGGATTATAGCATAACCATACCCCGTTAAATTGCATAGAAATAAAAGCTATTTATTTGGTTAGCAAAGCTTTAAAAGTACTGCTGTTGTTCGCAACGTCATATTTATGCGAAACAGGATTTTCTGCATTACCTGCAATGAAATCGAAATATCGAGCTTGGTTAGTTGTAAAAAAAGAGCTACCGATAGCTATCTTAACTGACAAGTTTGACGTCAAACTTGTCGGTTATGATTTCCGTGGTCACACAAGGGGAACCCTTGTAGTAGGGATAGCGTATGGCTATCCTTACTGCAAGGATTCAGCGATTTTTTCACTTGTTTATTTTAAGTACCACAAGTGAAAAATCGTTTATTTCCTAGAAACTCTCTGCCGCTGTGAAAGCCCTTAAGGTTTGTCCAGTTCAGCCAAGAGTCTTGTCCAGCTAGGGAATAACTTTGTTAGAGACGCTGAGGGCTGCCGATGAGAGCTAAAAGCTAGAAACGGCGCTGTCCAGCTCTGTGCAATAGCTATCTTGTCAATAACACAAAGATTCAACAGACTTTGTGCTGATAGACAAGCACATTCATCCCATTGAAAGACAAAAATAAAATATAATTATTTTGCTTTGTTTCATTGTTTGTATAAAAATTTTTTTGTTTTATTATTTTGTAGAATGCGGGAAGGTGTTATATGATTGAATATTTGTAAAGGAGGTGTAGTAACACAAAGTTTGGAAACCACTGGTATGCAGTATTAATAAATTGCTGCTGGCATATTTGCTTAATAGCTTACAGCAGATGCAATAGTGCCACAAAATACTGGTCTTGTTACTGTATTATTTTGCAGACAATGTGTTTTTGCAGTGCTAGTATTAGGTAGTCATAGTTTTAGCATCATGTATTTTGTGTTGCATTCCACGACAAAGATGATGACATGGCAATTGTGCCAGATTCTGGGTGCTATGGCACTGATGAAGATAACTTTGAGGTGTTTTGGCTACCATATCAAGATCCTGCCAAGTTAAATAATCTAGTTAAAAAAATGGTTCTATGGTAGGATAGAAGCTGTGTATTGCCTGGAAAATTGCATCATCTGGTATGTGAGTCGTTATGTTGTAATTTTGAAACTCTTGCATAAAATATTACCAGCTAAAATCGCATATTTTCTGTCAATGAACCTATGGCGTTCAGTTCCTGATTTGTTCAAGTGACACTGAGTTGCCAGTGTTGCAACTTTGCAAGTAGCTGTGTTGGCCGGGCTCATTGAGATGGAGGCTTGTTCTGCAAACCCATGACATGTTTCTGCGTGTATAATAATATAGAAAATTGAAAATTGTTGAAAGTCAATCTTCTGAAACAGTGCTCGATGATATGAGAAGTAAAATCAGAGCAAAATATAACTATAAAATCACAGTAAAAGGTTAAAAGCACAACAGTCTGTTTCGTCCTAAGGACTTGTCAGGTGCTATTGTAATCTTATCCAAATAGAATGTAATATTCAAATTAAAATTCTATTTGAATAAGATTACAATAGCACCTCTTACAAGTCCTTAGGACGAAACAGACTGTTGTGCTTTTAACCTTTTACTGTGATTTTATAGTTGTATAATAATATATTTTGATTTAGAGATTGAAATAGCTTTGATAGACTAAACTGCATAACTGTTCACGATTCATATTTTACCATTTCCTTTTTTCTTCACTTGCTTTTCTGTGAAGGTTGCAGGCGCAGCAGCTCAAGATAAAGCTGCCATACTGTACCTTACAGTTTTCCACCACCTCTTTTCCTTTGATAGAACTCAGTTCTAAGTGATTCCATATTCGGTTCTCAATGTACTTTTGCCATCGCAAGGGTAGTTTGGGAATCCTTTTCGTTAGTCTTGCGCTTAATGGCTGAACCATCTACAATATGATCTTTTATTGTAGAAAAGCAATTCTTCAATATCTAGAGATTTTCAGATCCTGTGCGAAGGTGGGTCCAGGCCATCTTCGATTCATATTTTATTGTGGCACCCCAATTTTTTATTAATCTGCATCTTCAAATGCTTCTCTCACGCAGTATTCTATTTTATTTCATATCGCTTTTGAAGTCTTACATTCTGCAGTCAATAAAGCAATTTTTGAAATGCTTTTCAGTATCATGTTTTTTAAGAACACCCTCATTTAAACTTTAGATGTCTGTCGAAAGATATTTCAGCACTCATTTTCTATGCTTAATAGTGAAAAAGCAAACTTAGCTTTGAGTGTGTTTTATATTACTGATATTTTGCATTAATATACATTTCGTCATTAAGCCGCTTTAAATTTTTGGTTTCGTGTACCGGTATTCAAAAACTACATCTGGAGCAGATTTTGGAGAACTTCACTTCTGAAACAAGAAAAATTTTAGGCACCAAGTTATGGTATTTTAAGTTTTCTAAAATTTATGTTCAATATCCTACATTTTTCAAATGACATCAACTTGTTAGAATATTAAATCATTCAGATTAACATTATATCTCAAACACTTTACTTGGTTAGGTTAAAGTAAGTTTAACATGCTCTTGATTGAATAATTGTAAAAATGTTTTACTATGTTACAGATAATTTTTTGAAAGCCCGAGAAAAACTCTACGAGGCTCAATACACATCAAATGTTTATTATCTACGATACTCATGACAGTGCTAACGAAGACGAGAATGATGTTGGTTCAAATGCAGCACCCAGCATTAGTGCCACAAGTGAAGTTAGTAAAAAAAAGACCAGTTGGTGGAAAAAAGAAGCAAAAAAGTAAGAAAAAGCGGTAAGCGTGTAACTGGATTATTCAACACTGATATACCTACCTACTTGATTAAGTACACTAAAATATTTTTTGGTGTAATTCTGATGAGTAATTTGATTCTTAGCATTGCATAAAAGCATTTTGGAGGGCATTCACCTTGTTCGTGCCATGTTGCTTTTCATATCTTTAAACAATTCTAAAGGTTAGTTGTAAAAGATTTTTAGTTAATTTTTGTCATCTTTGTAAAGGCTAATTTAACGTTTTGTAAAATGTAAAATTTCTCACGTTACAACCTAACTATCTGGCTAACTAATGTCCAGTTATGGACCTTCGTGTTAGTGATGGAATGATGCCCATATTTCACCTGATTTCGATTAATTGGGCCGACACCACTTTGCTTTACAATATATAACAAGCTTCTAGTCCGTTTGGTGAAGTCTATAGACGAACTTTGATTCATGTGCATTGTGCAATAACCTATGATATTCTGCTTATTTTAGACAGGCAACATTTCCCAGCTCTAGCTCGAATACCGAAGATCAATCTTCGGCATCGAGCGATTTTGCCGCTGCTCCAGAAATCGGACCTCATAGGCGAGCATCTGCGAGCAATAGCAGTCTTGATCAAAATCGCTCCAGCTTGGTTACCTGTGAGTATGATTTTATCGTACAGTTCGTGATTACTTTAAGCAAACACTAATGTCTAGTTTTCCAAATCAGTATAATAATTTTGAAAAAGTAGTTTAATATATATGATGAATTTTGTCAGGTCGTATTTCAGGCTTTAATTAAAAAATATATACATGTTCATTGAAACAGACTTCAGAGTTAAGCCTTTATTAAACTTGCATCAAAATTTTTGCATATGTAAAATTGCCCCCTAATCGTTAGATCGATAAGTGCGTGGTCCAAATTTTTGGAGTGATGTCTGCAATACTTGCAAAGAAAGAAATATTATTGCGGCTGAAGGAAAAAGTATACACAATTAAGTTGTTTGCAAGGTGCAATGTTGTATGGCAGCCGCTTATGCATTTTGCTTCAATATGTATTTTGTTTGTGAAGTGCAATGTTGTATGGTAGACCGCATAGCGCGAATGGAACTGAAATGAAAATGGTGTGTTGAATGAGTGGTGTGGGTGTTTGGCAGCGATACACTAATTCACTACAACGTGAGAAGATGGGAACTGAGCCTCTAGGTGTTTTGCTCCGACGAAGAATATGAAGGTTTGGAAATGCTTAGGGAAAAGATAATGGAGATTACGTGTAAAGTGTTTTGGTTGAAAAGTGGGTGGTGAAAGAAAAATTAAGGCCAAAAAAAAGTTGATATAAACTTTGTTGAAGGATATGAGAGGTTGGTTTGGTAGGAGAGGATGCTCTAGATTGTAAAAAATGGAAAATGCAGTCATGGAGAAAAGCCGGCTAACCTCTGCTTGAGCAGGAACACTGGGGGGGAGGATCGACATGCACTATGTAATTACTAATGTTGTACAGGTTTGTTGAATACTACTACGAGTTTTGCTCATGCTGCATCTTCTGCGCTACTTTGTGATTCAAGATACAGCTCACAAATTATGTTTCATTGTTTTGATGTATGGAAATTCATTGCACCACATTGTGATTGTTGATATTGTACAGATCAGTTGAACACTACAACCAGTTTTGCTCCTGATGCATCTTCTACGCCACTTTATAGTTCAAGATACAGTTCACAAGGTATGTTCTATTGTTTTGTGTCTGAAAAATTGGTTTTGTTTTTATGTGGCTTTTTATGGCATTACATTGTAATTGTTCCTGCGAGTGTTAGTAACCAGGGATGGAACCAAGACCCGAAAACCTGGTTTTAAGAGGATTTTTTGAAACCAAAATTGACTCTGAAACTAATGAAGTCATATTTTTGAAAACCTAAACCTGAAAAAATGAAGCCACTTTTTCAAAAGTCAAAACTAAAACTAACCTCTTCGTAATTTCGTAAGGTTTTAGGATTCAAGCTGTCAACATAATTATAAAAACATGCCCACATTTGGTAAAAATTCTTTACTTTTTTGATTACTGAAAGCCTTTCAACATTCAGTGTGCTTATCACAGACTTCAGTTCTCCATCTGATAATAGGAATTGCGAAAGTGAAAATGGCAAACGCATTCTAATAAAAAAAAGGTTGACAAAAGCAAAGAATTTCAGTTATTAATAGTCATGCAAGGCTAATTTTGTGGCCGAAACCTAAACCAAAACTGAAACCCAATTATACAGTAGCGTTGTCTGAGAAAAGCTAAATTCAAACTGTGATCAATTTTGCAACAACGGTGTAACCAAACCAAAACTAAAACCCTGAATCAGCTCTCCATCACACCGAAACTGAAACTCAAGGTAGTCAAGTTTCCACCCTTAATAGTATATAAGTGTAAAGCACAAATCCAATGTTGTTACAGGGTTTCAGCGACACGTTATTCAGCAGTTTGCTGAGTTGAGAGCTGCCGTCGGGGAGCTCTCAAAACAGTTAGTTGGCGTAAACGCTACCTTGAACGCGATAGTTGAAAAAGATGATTCGACAAGCCGCCAAAAGTTTGGTTGGTTTTTAAATTCTGTTGTTGAAGTGGAGAAACTGGAAGAGCGTTTAGATGAAAAAACACAGTACGGCATGTTAAGGGTGTTTTTTTATGTCGTTTAGAGTTCTTTTTTGTGATGGATTTTAGCTAACAAAATTAAGGTGCTAGAGGCTTTTTCAGATTGTTTGATTATCGTTAAAATAGAATTGAAACGAAATTAGCGTATGCTGATTTAGTCAGCTAATTGGTAACTCCATGACCATGCAATGTATCGTATAGCGCTTTTGTGATACAGCATTATTCAACAACATCAATGTGTGGTTGATTTATTAGCTAAGAACTGGAGCGAAACCAGCTAAGCAAGATAATGCAATCAACTTTTTATTGATAAAATGATCGTCTTCCACTGACGTATTCTGCCGTCCTCTTCTGTTTTTTGCATAAAAATCTTTCCTTATTAAACTGGTCACATTGTTATTTTGTTTGCATCAAAGCCTTGCGACATGCGTTGCATTTTTAATTGTTGAGGCTGAGGACTCCTTCAGTTAGATGGAGACTCAAAAGAGCTGTTAAAAGCTCATTTCCAAGCCACCTTCACAGCTCTGTAAGTTTCCGATTTTGTTGCTTTGAAAATAAATTTTCAGGCTTCTAAGCACCAAAGTTATCAAAGGTTTCTGCTTTTTGTAGATAAGAGCCTGTTATCGTGCAAACAATAACAGCAATAAAAAACTAACAAAATTTTGCACAAATGAACACTAGCACCTGGAAGCATAAGTGATCATCACAACAACCAGAAGTGAACACTGAACAATAATGAACATTTTAACATTGCACAGATACATAGACACTATCATTTGTCTTTACTGATATCTAACCCTTATCCAGTCGTTTTGGTTTGGTGTGGCACAGTGATTGCAACGTTACAGCATATTTAGTTGAAATTGAAGTTTGATCCAGCCTGTTTATTGAAGTAGATGCATAAAGCATTGTTTAGGATCGCGTTGTTCTTTTTTACCATATTCAATGCCTGCTAAACTATTTGATTTTTTACTGCTTGTAGGTGTTTAGTGATTCCAAGCAGTTCATCGTGTAGTAGCGAAGAAGAAGCTTCAGCTTCTAATGAGTTATTGGATGCACCAGATATCGTTCCTCCGAACATTTTTGAGAATGCAGATCTTTCCAGCTCTGCTGCAAGTAAGCTTGTTTGTAAACGTACTCACGCCATGCTTACAAACATCTATGCCTCCAACATAAATTATGAGAATACCACACGGCATTGTGTGTAATTTTCATTTTGTTTCATAAAATATGAGGTAATGTTTAATGTTGTCGGAAAATACTCAATAGCTGGACTTGAGCGTTACGCAGTAAGAAAATCTTCATATACAAATTGATAAAGCGTTTTAACCCAGCAGACTTATTATACTGCAGATAATTGCGCGATTTCGGATATTGATTAAATCACTGACTACCTGTTTCATTTTGTTGAATTTAAAGATAGTTCATTTTTCACAAAACCAAGAATTAGTTGCAGATAATTTATTGTTTGCAACTGTAGCATGAAATGCTTCTTAGAATAGCAGATCTCATTTGAAGCACTGCTTTACAATTTCCGTATCAGTCTTATCTATCTTTCATATCAATTATCGCTTAGACAGGGACACACTTAGACATGTTTATTTATGATCGAATATGATCCTTCTTAGCAACTGGACTTCGTTGTAGGTCATGCAATTGAGCTAGCTATCGAAGAACTGTTTGTGCTGCCTGGTAGAATCCCTTGAACTAAGCAAGCAATCTTATGTACATTGAAAGACATTCAACACCTATTTTTGCTTTCTACAATATGAAAAGCTAAAGGCTCACCTCCAGCACAGGCTTCTCATCACGACTGCCCTGTGGCAGCAAAAATATTGTCAAATCCGAATAGTTCAGTCCAACAAAAACAACTGTCCTGATGCCAAAATATACATAAATTTTAAAAAATTAGGTGCCAGAAATGTGTAACCTGCAGGCAATCTTGCATCTCATTGTTTGGTTTGTTGGAAGATCGTCTCAACTGCAAGAAACTCTTTGGGATATACTATTATTATTCAACAGATTTGTTTGTCACTACAACTTCAACCGTTTCTCCTGTTGTTACTGCTTCTTCAACACCACGTTATGTTGTGCATGATAGTTCGAACAAATCCAGATACGATTTGCAAGGTATGTGTTTGTTGAAGTTTTGTAGGTTTACCTTCTTTCACAATGTACATGGTAGTGTGCTAAAGCTAACAAAAGATAAGAATACTAGTAGTTGAAGAATATTGCTAAAGCTTTAAATATGTGCTTTGCTGTTGTAACTGACAGGTTTGACTTTGATAGCCATTCGTAAAACCCACTAAATTCAAAAATTACATCCTTAAACAGAATAAGCAGAGAACTTTGAGTTGATGGGTTGACTATGGGCGCCAAATAAGAGGGTTCTGTCAAAAGGGACGCTGAAAAACTTGGGAGTGGGATTGAGGTGGTATAGTGTTAAGTAGAGAAAGAGCAGGCTTAAAGAAAGCCAGGTAGGTGTTCGAACCGAAAAAGGAGGATTCGCATTTTTCTAGATTGGGGAAAGATGGCAGCGGTTAGACCACACTTCCATGTTATTGAGAGCACTTTGAACTAACTCTGTCGCCTTCTCCAGGTCAAAGTAGGACAAATAAACTGCCGAGTCGTCTGCAGCGTACAACATAGGCCTGTGGATGGTTATGGGAAAGTCCTTGGTAAGAAGTCTTTGGTATGTCAAACAAGGAACCCTGAGGCACTCCACATCGAGTGCGTAATGAGCAACTCCCGGACGTTTCTGCGACGCCACAAGGGCGCCGAAAGACTTTGGCGCCAAGGACATGCTTATTTTATAGCACCCAGCTCTCTTTCATAAACTTCTTGCTTTGGGTTTGCTCAGAACAGGAAGTTTATAAAAGAGAGATGGGTCGTAATTTTGTGCATGGTTTTTGATTAATTACCTTGAGCTCTGCCCAGTGTTGACTGCAGCGTTTTAGTTTCGCCTATTTTTGCACTCTTCAGCTGTCATTTTGCTGTTAAGCAGTTAGCGTCGGGTTTTATTTAATTTTATTGATCTTATAACGTTTTATTTACCTTTATTTAACTCATATTTTATTTTTTTTAGCTAAGGATGGCTCTTTTAAGAACCTAAATCGATTTTTTTTTTTTTTTATTTTATTATTATAATTATTATTATTATTGACTGACTTCTAGTTGAATTGAAATCTTTATTTAGTATGGAAAAGCCTGGAAAAAATTGTCAACATTCTGAAATTTTTGCCCATATTTAGTTAGATTCATCCTATAATACGACAAATTTTAAAAATTAAGAACTTAAGAACTAATTGCCGCCTGTGCGAGTGTGCGGTGCTTACATAAAAATTGTCAAAATTGCCACCAATCCCAATAGTTTTTCGGGTTTGCTAGTGTTGCTTTGTGATGTTTTTGTGCATCTAGTTCGTTACGTTCTCGAACCTGTGTTTGTTAGCTTGCATGACACCATGCTCTCTGCAAAAATGAGCCGGGAACACAAACCAAACTACTTCAACGCTAATATAGCTCGGGCTTAATTGGAAAATAAGCGTTATATGTATCCAAAGTACTGAATATCGAAAATGGTCATTTAAACATCAAACCGGTGACTTTCATCTGTTATCACGCTGCACAGTACTTTACTAATTGAACTAAAAAGTCTGATTCAATCAATTCAAGGTTGTTTGCATAATTTTAAAAGAGATAAAAAAAAAAAAACATCACGTTTTAAAGTTTTACAGTTTGAGAATAAAGTTTGTTTTTGTAAAGTTTTCTTCATAATTTTTACTTTAAAACAGATCGATTCGCTACTGGTGCAACCTCAACCGGTTCTTTTGTAATTGCTGCTTCTGCTACGTCTGCTTCGTCACCGCTTAACACTGATATCTCAAGAAATCATTCCCTTGGTATGTTTTGTTGTTGTTAATTGAGTCTTAAAGATACTGCTAACCTCGCCAGTTAAAGTGCTCAATGATAAAATCACAGCGAATAGATTAAGTATAAAGTATTTCACAGATTGTACCAGTGATGATCCATCTTAACGGTGAAGCAGTCTGTAGAGTGTTAATATTTATATGTACTGATTTACTTATCAAGTTTCAAAGATCTTTGAATTTTGTTGTGCTTTCAATACTTGTCTGCATTTTGCTTTGCTGGATTTTGCAGGATTTCAACGGCTTTCAATTTCAATGTTGTTGCAGGATTTCAACGGCTTGTAGTTAAGGAGCTTGCAGAGTTAAAAGAAAGTGTCGCAGAGCTATCGAAGCAACTCATAGGCGTGCATGCAACATTGAACGAGTTAGCGGAAAAAGAAAACCATTCAAATCCTGAATGCAAGTTTACTCTTCCGCTAAATTCTCTTTCAGAAGTTGAAGGTTTAGAAGAACGTTTGATGGATCAAAAAGTCAAGGTTGCCATGGTATGTGTATGTACTGTGTAGTCTAACTGTGTATATGATTCTACAGTTTTTATGTATTTATTGTGATAGATCAATTTAATTGATAATAGTCACTTTGCATGACCGGGCGGAACTCACAGTTGGTTGATATAATCTGCGGTGTGAGTTCGATTCTCGGTTTGATAAGCTGCATTGGCACATGCACTCAGATGGCTGGGGACGTAAAGGAGCTGCCTAAACTCACTTTTCTGTCCCTTTCACATTGGTGCATGTAGATGTAACTAGGTGAAACATTTCCGTCATGAATGTAACGTGAAACATTTCCGTCATGAATGTGCAATAATGTATGTAGTGCAATTATGATTACATGGTTTAATTTTCAGATTGCATAACTCAGTGGAATTGGTGGGACCACAGTGCGTGAGTGCACCAACCGCATTTTGCGCTATCTTCTTACAAATTCAACTGCTACTCATTTTAACTGGATGGGCAAGGGTGACAAAATGGCTTTCAGTAAATTAACGCTAACGTCTGTGATTATTGGTAAGTAAAACTGCTTGGTTTCTATTGCAGACACCTATTAGCATACTACTTTCTTGTAATTGTGTGCTCTGGATTATATTTCTGTTATAAATTTGTGAAAATACGAAACTGCGTGTATGTCAATGGGTATTAAAAATAATTTAATTCATTCAAGTTCTAATGTTGCATGCAAAATACAAGAGTTACTGGTGTGCATATCCTCTTTCTTTTTGACTCTCAATGTGTCATCTCGGCCCGATAAGACGGGGCGTTTGGAACGTAAAGATCTGTGTGAGAACAACTATTTCTTCCCACAAAACATGGCATACTTATCCCCTCTGGGTCGAAGTCTTAATTACGCCACTGCTTACTAGTGCCTGAATAAAATTGTTTTTTTAGGTGCTGTTCAACGAAATCGGTTGACTAAGTCCGCTTCCCAACTGGACGTCGAAAATTCGATCAAAAATTGGTTAAAATTTGCTCCAGAAAGAGCTGGGAGGCGGAAAAACAGAGAAGCAGCCAAACAATTTCAATGTTGAATTTATTGTGTTTAACGACTTTCATTGTGAGATTTTAATAAATCTGTGAAAGTGAAGATTGTGTGGTTTTTAAAGCTACGTCGAAACGACGTTGATAAAACGTAATTCGCTAACGTCAAGCAAACTTAAAATCAACGTTGAAACAATGTTAGCATCAACCAAAAACAAACGTTAAATCAATGAGCAAATCAACGTTGAAACAACATTAACTTGCTAACGTTAAAACAACGTAATTGGTGTACGTCTTTTCAACGTTAAATCAACGTCGGTTTGCTAGCTGGGCACGTCAATTTCAAACCCTGGCGCCTCGAATCATTATGCCAGCTCAGCATATGAACGCAACTGACTAAAATCAATTGTTAAATTTAGATTTCGAAAAGTGATTTTTGAGGAGATTCATTTGGGGTTTGGTACCCTCAAACCATATAAAAAATTGTCTTTTAAATATGTACTGATAACCGAAAAAACTAGCGCCCTAGCTCAAGCTGTTCAAAATAATTGATTGTGTGTGGTCCATTTGGGAAGGTTCCGGAGGGAAGTACTCAAAACTATGTCAAACATTTTGTCTCTTAAATATTTTTTGATGTAAAAATACTGGAGCCTTAGCTTGAGTTCATCAAATTGATTTTTGTGGGGTTCACGTGGGGATTTCCGGGGGTCTGGTACGCCCATATTATGTCCAAAAAACTGGAGTTTTAGCTTAAGCCGTTCAACGCTATGATGTTTGGGAGTTTTTTGGGGGGAGGGTACCCCCAAACTATGTCCTATTATTCGTCAGTTAAATATCTACTGATATCAAAAAAACTAGCAACCTAACTTAAGCTGTTGAAAAAATTGATTTGGGGGGATTTTTGTAGAAAATAAAGCCGGATACCTTTTGGTCATATCTAATGTCAACATAAAAAATTTAAAAACGATTTTGTTTTAATCAAAAAACGTGCTGGATTCAATATGGTTTTGAAGTAGAAAACCGATGGCCAACTAGATGATTGAAACCAGGTCTATTCAATCACAACGGTTTCCTATGTTGGCGCCTTTAACCACAACGCCACTGCAGCACATGTGTATGCAGGAAGAAAATCAATGATTAAAATCATGTATTAAAGTTCGTTATTGTTTTTGGTGCGTCTGCCACAAACCACGTGACGTAGCAACTCCAAAAATTCAGTTGCACAACTTCATATATAGACTTGTCATATCTCCAAATTTCAAGTTTCTAGCTTTGATGGTTTTAGAGTTTTTGTTAAATTTAGCGTTTAAAAAGTGATTTTCGAATAGATGTTTGGTACCCAGTAGCGTAGCCAGGGGGGCGGGGGGGGGGGCTCGAGCCCCCCCATTGGCTTGTGAAGTATGCAAAATCGCATGTTTTTTGTGCTTTTGAGGCGGATTTTAGGTGAAAAATGGAAAATAGCCCCCCCCCCCCCATTCGAAAACAGCCCCCCCTCAAACGTCTGAATTTGCGAAATTGGACGAATTATCAGTGTCAATTTTGGTGAAGACCTTTTTTTTTGGAGATCACCTAATTTTGGGTGGAAAAAACCTTTGAATTTCGGATTTTGGCCGAAAAATTACTCTGAATTTTGGCGAAGACCTTTTCTTTTTTTTATTTTTATTTTTATTTTGGAGATCATCAAATTTTGGGCGGAAAAAACTTTTGAATTTCGGATTTTGGCCGAAAAATCACTCTGAATTTTGGTGAAGACCTTTTTTCTTTTATTTATTTTTTTTTTTGGAGATCATCAAATTTTGGGCGGAAAAAATCTTTGAATTTCGGATTTTGGCCGAAAAATCACCCTAAATTTTGACGAAGACCTTTTTTTTTTTTTTTTTTGGAGATCACCTAATTTTGGGCGCAAAAAACCTTTGAATTTTCGAGTTTTCCGAAACAATTCGTCTGAAACTGATTCAAGATCAATGAAAATTCGAGTCAAGGTCGTTTGCACACTTCTCACTCTTTCAAAATAGCCCTCCCCTTTTCCAAATCCTGGCTACGCGCCTGTTGGTCCCCCTAGACTGTGTAAAAAAGTTTGTCTTTTAAATATCTAGTGATATCAAAAAAAATATAGCGTTCTAGTTCAAGCAGTTCAAAATAATTGAATTTTGGGTCTATTTGAAAAGGTTCCGGAGGGGTGGTACTCCCGAACTACGTCAATTTTTGGTAGCTTAAATACCTACTAGTATCAAGAAGACTGAAGCCTTAGATTAAGTCGTTCAAAAATTGATTTTTGTGGGGTTCATTTGGGGAATTTTGGGGGGTGGCACTTTCAAAGTATGTCCAAGTATTTGTCTCCTCAGTGTTTCATAATATCAAATAAAAACTAGAACTTTACCTCCGATGGTTGAAAAAATTGTTGTTTAGAGGGTCCGTTTGGGGAGTCGTCTGGGGGTGGTACCCCCCAACTCGGTCAAAATGTTTGCCTCTGAAATATGTAATGATATGAAAAACACAAGCATGGTAAATTTGGTCGTGCAAAAGCTTGATTTTTGGGGGTCCACTTTGGGGGGGGGGGTTCGAGGGGAAGTGGCACCTTCAAACTATGTTGAAATATTTGTCTGTTGTATCTGTTGATACCAAAAAATAAAACTGGCACCCTAGTTTGAGCCAAACAAAAAATTAACTTTTGATGGGTCCATTTTGGGGGGGTCCCGGGGGGAGGTATTCCCAAATGATGTCAAAACATTTGCCTCCTAGATATGTGCTGATATTAAAAAAAAAACTAGTTCTCTAGCTTGAGCCAATAAAAAAATTGATTTTTGGGGGTCTGTTTTGGGGGTCCCCGGGGGAGTAGCACCCTCAAACTAAGTCAAAGTATTTGTCTCCAAAATAGCTACTGCTGATATCAAATAACACTGGCACCGTAAAACAAATCGCTCAAAAATTGGTTTTCGGGGGGGGGTCCCCGAGGGGGGCGATACCCCCCAAGCATGTCAAAATATTTGTATCGTAAATATCTATACTGACAGCAAAAAACACTGGCACCCTAGCTTGAGCCATTCAATAAATTGGTTTTTGGGGGGTCCATTTGGAAAGGGGCTTCAGCGAGATGGTACCCCTAAACTCTGTCAAACTATTTGCCTCTAAGTATCTACTGATATGAAAATACACTAGCACCGTAAATTAGGGCGTTCAAGAAATTGGTTTTTGGGGGGTCTATGTGGGGGGTCCCCAAGGGGGGCGGTTGGCATCCCCAAACTATGTCGAAATGTTTGTCTGTTAAGTATGTGTTGATATCAAAAAAACTGGCACCTTAGTTTGAGCCAATCAAAAAATTAGTTTTTGGAGGGTCCAATTTGGGGGGTTCTCGGGGGTAATACTCCAAACAATATCAAAATATTTGTCTCTTGGAAATGTGCTGATATCAAAAAAAACTAGTGCCCCAGCCCGAGCCAATTAAAATTTGATTTTTGGGGGTCCCCGAGGGGTGTGGTACCCCCAAACCACGTCAAAGTATTTGTCTCTTAAATATCTACTGATATCAAAAAACGCTGGCACCTTAAATTAAGTCATTCAAAAAATTGATTTTTGGGGGGCTCATTTTGGTCTGTTTTGGGGGTTTTGGTCTGTTTTGGGGGTCCCCGGGGGAGTAGCACCCTCAAACTATGTCAAAGTATTTGTCTCCAAAATAGCTACTGCTGATATCAAATAACACTGGCACCGTAAAACAAATCGCTCAAAAAATTGGTTTTCGGGGGGGGGGTCCCCGAGGGGGGCGATACCCCCCAAGCATGTCAAAATATTTGTATCGTAAATATCTATACTGACAGCAAAAAACACTGGCACCCTAGCTTGAGCCATTCAATAAATTGGTTTTTGGGGGGTCCATTTGGAAAGGGGCTTCAGCGAGATGGTACCCCCAAACTCTGTCAAACTATTTGCCTCTAAGTATCTACAGATATAAAAATACACTGGCACCGTAAATTAGGGCGTTCAAGAAATTGGTTTTTGGGGGGTCTATGTGAGGGGTCCCCAAGGGGGGCGGTTGGCATCCCCAAACTATGTCGAAATGTTTGTCTGTTAAGTATGTGTTGATATCAAAAAAACTGGCACCTTAGTTTGAGCCAATCAAAAAATTAGTTTTTGGAGGGTCCAATTTGGGGGGTTCTCGGGGGTAATACTCCAAACAATATCAAAATATTTGTCTCTTGGAAATGTGCTGATATCAAAAAAAACTAGTGCCCCAGCCCGAGCCAATTAAAATTTGATTTTTGGGGGTCCCCGAGGGGTGTGGTACCCCCAATTCACGTCAAAGTATTTGTCTCTTAAATATCTACTGATATCAAAAAACACTGGCACCTTAAATTAAGTCATTCAAAAAATTAATTTCTCGGGGGTCCATTTTGTTCCCTAAGGGGGGGCGGTACCCCCGAACCCCGTCAAAATATTTTCCTCTTAAATTTTGACTGATAGCAAAAAACACTGGCTAAGCCGTTCAAAAAATTGATGTTTGGAGTGGCCACTTGGGGGGTCCCCGGGAGGGTGGTACCCCGAATCTATGTCAAGGTATTTATGTCGTTATTGCCTCTTGATATCAAAGATGTAGCACCCTAGCCTAAGCCGTCAAAAAAACTGATATTTGTTCAGGTCTATTTGGGGGTTTTAGGGGTTTGGTCCCCCCAAATTATGTCAAAATAGTTTTGTACTAAAAAGTTCTTCTGACACACAAAAAATCTAGCGCGCTTGCTCATGGTGTTTAGAAAGTGTTTTTTTGGGACGTCTTCACAGAGAATGAAACCTGATACCCTCTGATCATACCTAGTGTCGAACAAAACATATTGAAAGCGATTTTGTCGTAATCGAAAAAAAATTAATATGCTAGATTCGATGTAATCGTGGTTTGATAAAAGCAATGGCCAAGTAGATAATTGAACGTATCGGTAGGTCTTATGTTTCAAGCACTGGCGCGTGTAACCATTCGGCCATGGCAGCACGCGCGCGTAGGCGACTACCTCCAAAGAACGTCAAAATATTCTTGTCTTGAAAGTTTTTAGTGGTAGCAAAAAAAAACTAGCGCGCTAGCTTGAGGTCTTGAAAAACTGATTTTCGGGACGTCCTCACAGAGAATGAAATCTGATACCCTCTGATCATATCTAGTGTCAAACAAAAAGTATTATAAACGATTTTGTCGTAATCGAAAGTAAAAATTAATATGCTAGATTTAATATAATCTTATTTGGTAAAAGCGAAAACCAACTAGAGAATTGAACCCAGGTCTTAGGATTTCAGCCCTGGCGCCTTAAACCATTCGGCCACAGGAGCACGCACGAGTACGTGACTAAAATTACTTAATAAACTTCGCTGTCACAAGTTTGGGATGCATCTGCCCCAAACCACGTAACGTAGCGCCTCCAAAATTACAGTGACGCAAGTTCAAGTATAGACTTATAATCTGTTCAAATTTCAAGTTTGTAGCTTTGGTGTGACTAAAATCACCAAATAAACTTCGCTGTCACAAGTTTGGGGTGCATCTGCCCCAAACCACGTGACGTAGCGCCTCCAAAATTACAGTTACGCAAGATCATGTATAGACTTATAATCTGTCCAAATTTCAAGTTTGTAGCTTTGGTGGTTTTGGAGTTTTTGTTCCCATAATGTGATTTGCTTAAATAAA
Organism: Trididemnum nubilum; assembly: GCA_963965965.1. Classification (NCBI taxonomy): domain Eukaryota; kingdom Metazoa; phylum Chordata; class Ascidiacea; order Aplousobranchia; family Didemnidae; genus Trididemnum; species Trididemnum nubilum. The sequence goes on along the minus strand of CAWYPQ010000213.1, from coordinate 106,636 downwards.
TAAATAAATAAATAAAGAAAGAAAGAAAGAAAAAAAGAAAAAAAAAAGTCGGAATCGTCATAATTTATTTTTGAGAGCTGAAACTGCTCGCCCAGACGCTTCTAAATTCGGAACTTTTATTATCCTAGTGCGATTAGTTTTCGAGCTAGAGCTGTTTAAAGCTACAATTGGCATTTCATTTTTTTCGCTCGGAAACCCGTATCACGCAACTGATTGCCTCCAAAATTTGCACGAAGAAGGATTCATATGTGCCCCATCTAAGTTCTAAAATTCAAATTTCTACCTTTCGCTGTTTCAAAGTTATAGCGTTTTTTATTTTTGTTTCCGAATTTGTAAATTTTACCGTAAAAAAACATAGGGACTTCCAACGCGAAGCGTCGCGGAAGTCCCAATAATAGTCCGCCTTCTTTCATCGCCTTCAAACATTGGTTACTTTTCCATAGCAGCAAGCATTTTGTAGTTTTGCATACAGTTTATCATACAATAACGATATTGAAATCATTTTGATCAGAAAAATTAGATGCAATAGCACATAAGAGGTATTGAATTAGAAACGTGTCGGCATATTCTTAAACCTTTCTCGATCTTGCTCTAATACACCGATTTAGTGGCGCGTCACAATGCCCATTGTCTGGTGCTTACTGCAGATCGTAGCAACATTCGCCCATTTAAATGGTAAAATTCTTACATACACGCAACTTCAAACAACCACTGTAGGTAAGTGGGCGGCGTTTTTTGTTTGATTTTACTTTTATTTGAAGGTTCAAAGCTTCGTAATTCCATTTCAGGTTATTTCCGGTGTTAAAAGTTTTTATAAATGCGTATTAAACTCATTTAAAAAAGGGTACTATTATGACACAGAATAGCGCTTCTATACAACTTCACAGGATATACTGTACAGAAAATCAATTGCTAAACAATCATAAACATAGCGAAATGTGATGTCAAGAACAATCTAAGACCAAAAAAACGTCAACAACAATTTTACAAATGAATGAAGGGTACAGCTCTAAATTAACAGCTCATAGTATAGAAAGGCCAAAGCAAAGTAAATGATTTTGTATTATTTTGTGAATGCAAAATTAAAGTCGTATATACAGGCGTATACGGTAAGCGCGGCAGGGCCTGCAGGGGTAAGGTCTAGGAGAGCTAAATCCCCCTACATCCAGCCCAATAGCAATGTTACTTAAGATATTTAGTAGAGAAATGGGCCCTTTAGACAAAAAATTGCTATTATAATAATTATTTCTTCCTTAAATTACACTTCGCCACGAGGCAGCACAAAACGCCTAGTAAAGAAAACCAAAAGATGCCTAAGTAAAGCCGAAAAAAAAATATTGTGAAATTTTGGACCAAGATGTCAACTAAAGTCACCATTTTTAAACAAACGTATCCAAAACTTTTGAAAGCGGGGCGAATGCGACGCCAAAACAGCCATTAGATCGATTTATTTGACAATATATTAGCAAACGAGAACGAAGTTTGCTAATTTTTGTCTGAAAATAGCGTGGAAACCCCCATTTTCAGAAAAAAAGGCCAAAAATTCGGCAGCGAAAGTATTCCTATTTTGAAAATTTTTCTCCTCCCCCCTTTGAAAATTCTGGGTGCACCACTGTGCCGGATTGATGTTTTAGCGGGCCCTCCAAGAACAACCCAACCTAGTTCCCCTATTTTCAAAAATGAAAATATTACCGGCAGGGATCTACCTCTTCTGTAAAATACTTAGGTCGTACTTCATATATGATGGTTCCAGGTCATCACTGAGGAAGTATTTAAAGTTTTTAAAAACTACTTGTCAAAGCATAAGTGTCTTTGCAAAAAAGGGACTAAAACTTAAACAAAAAAGATCATTACTAGGTTAGCGAGACGCTCCAGTTTCGGACCTGGACTCCTGGCGCTCCATGCACGTCCTTTGTGCAGGGCTTTTGACAGAAATTGAGACTAGTCGAAAAACCTGCAAAAGTGTGCCCAATAAATAAAATTAGAAAACTTAACAGTTTTCCTTTTCGTCGGGGTTATGGTCAACTTGCCCAACTCCTCCTCCATCGAAGAACCTGGCTGTTAACTAGCCACAGTGCTTTAGACCATTGTTCCTGCAGAGGTACAGAAAAAGTGAACATAAATAATATTGCTTGAAATTCTCCTAATCTTCTATCGAAAAACTTGACTTCATATCGTGATCAGTTTTGATTATAAAACAAGCTTATCTACAGCGTGATTCCCATTTTGAAGCCAAATTGCTATTTTTAGGAAATCGGTAGAATTTGCAACTACTCTTTTCGCTTGTATGATCGCATCCTGGTGCAAAACACAATACCATTTTACACTTTTATCCTATATGCCTATCGCAACTCTGCTCAGAAATATCAAATGTCATTAAATAAGCGTTAAAACGCTATTTTACGGTGCAAAAGTACCCTTTTTTAAATGAGTTTAATACGCATTTATAAAAACACTTTTGACCACGGAAATAACTTGAAATGGAATCACGAAGCTTTGGCCCTTCAAATAACGGTAAAATCAAACAAAAAAACGCCACCCACTAACCTACAGTGTTTGTTTGAAGTTGCGTGTATGTAAGAATTTTACCATTGATTTAAATGGGCGAATGTTACTATACGATCTGCAGTAAGAACCAGACAATGGGCATTGTGACGCGCCACTAAATCGGTCAATAGAATTATTGAATAATTATTAAAAGTTTGAAAAGTTCTTGACACGATCGTAATCGTATGATCTGGGTTCAACCCACACCCTGGTCACGTAGTTGCGCCCTTAAATAAGATGCTTTACGATGATTATCTCTGCTTGGTGGCTTCGAACAAGCAGCAAAAGTCAATCGACAAAAATCGGAAGAAGTCAACATAGCATTGAATCAAAGGAAATTTCTAAACGTATGCGAATTTGTACGAGCACTTAGTATATATCGCAACGAACTGTGCTGATCGTCCAATATAGTTAGTATCTACGCTGTTTTGTGGCATGAGGATTAATATGCAAACGCAACTATGGCGATCTTGAGCACATACGAGCGTATTATTTGCTCAATTGAAACAGGATTGCGATACGCCCTGAGCGCTACCTGATTGCTGGTGTGATATTTTGTTAAAATAAACAACGAACACGAGTTGTTTTTCTTTAAAATAGCAAAACAATCAGGTGGTGTTTTATCGATTTTTTTTTGCGATAGCTTTTATTCCATCGCAACAGACAACAGACTACATCGTCGCTCGAAAGTTAAAGTCGTTTATGTCACTACTTTTTGAGTGTTTGAAATGCAGAGAAAAATCGATTTAAAGTTTTTTAACTGTTAAGATGTGACGTAGCAGCTTCGCTTTCAGCATGTTCGTTTTGATTTTTTCGCAAAAGCTGCACCAAAACTAGTTAAATACAAACACTCAAAAGAAATTGTGCTTACCCCAATTTCTCCCCTTTTTTTGGGCCCAAAATGGACATAACTGGATTTAATACTAACACATTGAGTTAAAAGTTAGTAATTCTTGTGACATAATTGGTTTTAGAAAAAAAATCTGGTTATAAAGACAAGCAAAAGTCTATTTCTATGCGTTTTTTTGCACTTAACTGTAGCTGTAAAACATAAAACTTAAATTCTGAAAGAAATTTAAATGACTTGGGCTTACTGGCTAAATTTGTAAAGCATTTTTTTTTTACTGTCAGAAACAACTTTATACGCGTTTTCTGAGATTAGCAGTGTATTCACAAACATTAAATCACAATGAAAATCAACAAAAAACATCACTTAGTGAAATAGTAGTCGTAGACATTTTGCTGTGCATTAGATGATCTACAATGCTACAAAACTGCCATCACCTAAATGACTTGAGTTCGTTTCTTGAAAAAAAAATCAGTTTTGAAAATTTCTACGTATGAACAAAATTCGGTGCAACTTGGCATTGGAGTATTTAAAAAAGAACCAGCAAAAAAAGAAATAAAAGTTTCAAAAAAAATTTTTTGTGGTTTTGTTTCAATGAGCTTTAAGTTTTGTAAGTAAGTTACTTCACAGAATGCATAACGTTTTAAAAACATAACTTTGCTTTAATTTTAACTTGACAGTGAGGATCAAATTTTGCAAAAAAAATGTGTCTTAATTCAACACAACATTGCAATTACACAAGTCAAACAGAAAGCTGTTACAACGGCAACGTAGCATTCACGGTTCTGTAGCAAGACTTATTAGTGCAAGTTTTCTATGTAAAGAATTGTGCAACCAAATTTTGTGAGATTGGTGCTGAATCTGAAACTATCTGCACTTAATCTTAATCAATCTTAAATTACATTCAAATATTTGCCGTGCTTAAGACAACGATAATATTACTTTGCTGACGATCACTACCGTCATGGAGATGGTTTATTAGATTTTATTCACTTTCTTTCAACAGCTCATAAAAAGAGTGGTATTGAGGTGGAATCAAATTTTGTTGGCAAAGTTTAAGTAAAGATTTTTTTTCTTTGCTTATTCCTGGTTCCTCACTGTAGAGCTTGAGTAGTGATTCTACAGAATAAAGGGGAGCAATCGACCTATGTCTGGTGAGTTTAAATAAATCAAATTCGTTTACAGGCTCCCCATTAAATCGTATCGAAAAAACATTTTGTTTGGCTTCTCTTTCACAAACTTGGCCTGCATAATTTTGGTGATGTAGAGTTTTTGTGATGTAATGCTACCATCCTCACTGCTGACTTCAAAACGCTTTTCTTTGCTCGTGTTCAAAAAATCTCGAAAAATTGAGTGGCTTTCTTTGCGCTTAAAATCAATCACATCATCACAAAGAAGCTTTTTCACCTTTGGTTCATTTTTCACGAAAGCCATTCGTACGCAAGTAACCCATTCCTCTAGGCTGTAGATACATCTCTTGCTGACAAACTTTTCAATCGTGGAATGAATGGAATCATTCTCATTCTGAGAATGCCCAGTCACTAAATAATTTAGCGTAATTTCTTCAAATTGAAACAAATTAATGGCAATGGAGAGCATAACCACAATAGCATGATTGTTTTTTTGTCCAGAGCATCGATCGCAAAAAAAGTGCACCCTTTTAATTCCTTGTTGACAAACTTTGTTTAAGTAGTCAAATACACATGAGGATACTTCGCATGATCCTTTTTTGCAGTGCTTTCATCCCATATGTAGCAAATGGTATTCATGTTGCAAATATTTGTAATCGATAAATTCCAAAGCTTCAGTCGCAGGGAATAGTAAAATGAGGAGGAATCTCCATGGGGACACAAAAAAGTTTTTTGCAAATCAAATACAGCTACCAAAGTATCGCTGAAAGCTTTTCCGAGTGCTTTCAATTCTTCTTTTTTCTTTCTACATTGATTTTTTTGTGCTTGATGCAAATCATATTTTTCAATTAGCTCGGCAGATTTGTTTGGTGAATTGTTGGAAGCCACACAAAAATCACAGCAGTCTTTTTTAGGAATATGAAATTTCAAATTAAACCTGCTTTTAAAGACACTTCTGTAAAAGTCGTAATTTTCACATTTAACTTGATGATCAGAACACCATTTTTTATAAAGCCTCCACATCATTTTTATGCTGAGTCCTTGAGGTAGGTATTCATATTTTTCATTTTGGCGCACGTAATGTGCTTCAACCGTTGGAAACATTTTGATGTGGTTTACCACAGTTTCAACTCGTTCATTAGATGCAGCATTTCGAGTACCACTACGAGCCTTGCGACCATCAAGGGCAATAAATCCAGATGATGCAGCAGACTTTAAAGCAGTTTCAACCCTTTGCATGTTTATATTTAAAGCGTACAAAAAAAAGGTTTTGCACACTCTTGTAGCTTCTTCTGGTGATGTTGCCAAAGAGAAGATTTTGTTCGGTTTTCTTTCAGCTTTTCTTTTTCCGGTTTTCGAAGTTTTTCTAATTCGAACCCTTTGCTTTTGTTCTTGCACACTAACATATTTTATCAAATATGCTTTTTGCAAATCATGATCTTTTAAGTACCGAAAATGTTTATTTATTTTCTTCACATCTTCAGGACCAAAATTATCAGAGCATTGTTGCCTGCATGAGCTGTTGCAGCATTTTTCTTCTTTCAGTTCTCTGCGACTTGGTTTTGTAAAAGTTTTACCCTTCTTATTCTTGAACTGATACTCCTCACCAGCATTATACTTTGTTTTCTTAATATTTTTTTGCCATGACTGTTCATTTCTGATTCTTTTTCTGGTATCAAGCAGTGTTGGTTGTCTGGCTTCAGTACCCAAGTCTTCAACAATATGGAATGGCAATTTATCAACCTTGTTTAATGGCCATTTTAATATGCTTGCTGGAGCATGCTTATCTGGATCGAAATCTTTCCATTGATTTGCATCTCTCAGTAACTGCTCTAAAGCAAACTGCCCTTGCAACGGTTCGCTATCTATGGTCAAAAAAGCAGCTTTAAAAATTGAAAAATTTTTATACTTGAGTAATACGTCTTCACCTTTGTGTAGGTCACATTCTATGCTGCTAGAAGATGCAGGTTCTGTCACTTCATGAACAGGAGTACAAGCATCATGGAAGCCTAAAAGATTTGGTGGTGGGTTACCATCCGACTGCGAGCATACAGAATTTTCTCCGCATGATAGTGTTTCTGTATAAGAACAGCACGGCTCATTTGTATCGGAAGTAAAAGAAGGAACTTTCTTGGAAGCGGAAGAATATTGTCGCAAAGAAACATTTTTTGCAGGAGCACTACTTTGAGAAAAACTATCATCATTGTCAGAAGACTGTGAGTGTTGCGTACTGTGAGCTTTCAAAGGAAAATAATCAGGGTCTTCATCATCTTCAAAATCTGTCACTTCATTTAACCAAGATTCTTCATCTTCGTTTGAGGAAAAGTAGCCAGATAATCTGGAATCAGTGTCATCATCTCTTTCAAGATCTTGCAATTCATTGTCTACAGCGTCTTGGTTTTCTAACTGTAATGTGGAAGATTCAACTGTAGTCTGTTGATTGTCTTCCCATTCAACTAACCATTTTTGCCCAACTTTTCCTACTACTTTTCTAAACACACGAGCTGTTTTCCATACTTTACCATATTTTTTATAAGACCATCTGTCACAATCCTCATCGTGTCTGTCGTCGAAGCGCCAGGCTTCAGTGGACATTGAGTTTTTCACTTTGATGCGCCTCATTGAACAGTTTGCAGTAATTTAATGCATTAGCATGAAATAAGGTTTACCTAAAATAAAGCATGGAAAAACAATAACATAATGAAATCAATCAACCCAAGAAGTTCATTTCGGCAGAAGCTAAAAGCTTTTAGCAGCATACTTTGCTGCCTCATTTGGAAAATTTTGTTCATTTAAACTACTTTAGTAATTTGTGCACAGTACAGTAGAACAAAAACTCATTGCCAACTGTGTATTGACAATGATATCACATCTAAGCAGTGGTTTGCAAAAAGCATATTTGATAAAATTGTGTTTGGGGTTCTGGATCAAGTTTCTGGGTCAACTTTAAGATTAACGTTTAACTTTCCAGGTTTCGTATTTGGAGTTTGCAGTTAAAGTTTGGTATTGGCTTCCAAGTGCCGATAGGCCTGTTTTTAGTCCAAATTTTTAATCACTAAAAGTAACTGTAACTTGTAACTGTAACTAGTTACTTTTTCAAATTTGTAATCGTAACTGTAACTTAGTTACTTTTTTTGCCAAGTATCTGTAACTTGTAACTAGTTACTTTTAGAAAGTAACTTGCCCACCACTGCATCTAAGATATATTTGATTCAAGATTACAATAATTCTATTCACAAAAAAATTTTCCTCTCAGCTATATTCTTTATTTGTTTGTAGAAAAATTGTTCACTGACTCACTGTCATTTCAATATTTTTTAAATTTTCTATAAGTCAACTGTTTTTTTTTTAATGTTTTCTATGTTCTTGTGGCAGAGGTAGGCCTATATTAACAAGACTGCTATGCTGCATAACTGCAATTTTAATAAAATCAGTTAAAAACAGTCCAAAAACGTCACCTTCGAGGGCCCAGTCTAGCAATGTTTTTTAGGACTAGAAGTTGTAAATGAACCACAAACCAATCTACCAACAAGCAAGGTCTAGTTTACTCCCCCGTTACATACTGCATTGTCCCCTTGCATTCTAATTACCATGTGGGGGGAGTAAACTAAACCTTACTCCCTGCCAACTACCGGCATCTACTAGCCTTAAACCATAGCCTGTTTCCAGGACACTATTACGAAGTAATTGCAAATAAGTTAGCTCTAGACCAGCTTACAGGAACTGGTTAACTCTATTCCTTTACAAACTCTCAATTGTGGGCATTCGGTTACTACCCGTCTACTTGTTATATCAATTTCAGGCTAGAAGTTAGAACATTCCACAAAACAGTCTGCTAAAGTCTGCAAAACCCACAATGCATTATTGCATTATAAAAAAATTATTAAAAATCTTAAAAGGGTAAAATGTGGTTGATAGAATGACAGGTTTTTGAACTCGGCAATAACAACAAGACAAACTTAGAAGTCTTGCGAAGCCAATCAGATTTACTGCAAAATACATAATAACTGACAAATTCCTAAATGTCAGTTCATTGCAGAAATAATTGCAATGCTAAGAATATATCATAGTTATAAGTGCATTGCATTGCTTGGAAATAGATTACTGCGTTGCAATGCAATTATGTCCAGCTATTAAAAAAATAATTAAAAAATACCGACTATAAGGTTTGATAAGACGTGTCCACAATTTAAGACATATCTGATTTTAACTTTCTTTTACCTGAGTATGCTGTACGTTACTGTTCCACTGAACTACAGTTAAGTCCATCCTCAAGGACATAACTGATTTTAATATTCGCTTATTGACATTGCGAAAAGGAAAATCTGTCATTTATGTTCGTTGCTGAGACATAGCCGTTTTTAACATTCTTTGTTGTTGCAAAAAGTACTTCAAAACCCTTCTTTATGTCCATCATTTTATCCGTTACAAAGATTTTTAAGGCTGCATGTGAAAGCGGGTATGTCCAAACCTACAAAAACTCAAAAAAGTGAAAAATGAAAAAAAGCGGACATAAACGATATTAACTTTCGAGCGACGACATGGGGAAGTCAATATAAACCATTTTTGAAAAATTTCAAAATGAAAACTAAAAGTAATTACTTAATTGCATTAAAAAATTGGAGAAAATTTACCTGCCACACAAAACAAATTTACCACATCAGAAGTAACAGATATAAAACAACAACAACAACAAAAAAAAAACGTTACTCTTTGGTGATTACTTGTACGTGAGCTTAAACTACCCATACGAAAAATACATCATCATAAGAAGAAAACGCGATAAAATAATGCTAGGCGAATGCACAGCATACTGTACTAATATCGCAACGAAAAGTAATCGGATCGTCTTATAATAAGCTACTCTTAGCATCTAACGAAGCCCTTGACAGGGAGATACATAAATATGCTACTACACTTTTTGTAAAACGCATAAGAACCAGTTAATTTTGGGTTGAGGCTGGCTGTTCTTAAATTTTTACGAAATTTCAGTTTCATTTTGTTCTCAATTAGTTTTCAAAATTAACCGAGAAGAAAGTGACGCAAATTTAATCTCGCTTGATCAGAAATTGTGTAGTGTAAAAGTTACAGCATGCTAGACCGGGTTCACATTGCGCGGGGTTTGGTGTTTTGGTATTTTCCTACTAAATAAAGGCGAAGACAAAAAGAAACGTCTTATACTATTCAAGTGGGGCCCCTGCACTGTGCTTTAAGGTAAATCCGGCTCGAACAGTATATCGATCGCCAGAGCTGCAAGTACAAAACAAAAGCCCATACGCCTATACACAACACAGTGACTACCGTCTAGTGGCTATAATTGCAAAAATTTGGTTATTTGGTAACCAGAAGGCACTGTATAAACATTAAACACAGGAGTGTCCAAAAAAATGACAAAAGAGATTTCGCGAAGATACCCGCTGGTCAATAACAAGTCCAAAAAAAAAAGAAAAAAAAAGTAACTTGGTTGTAAAGTCAGATAAAAACCAACAAACGCCTTCACCTAATTTTGGGATTTTAATTTTTAAAAAATAGCGAAGGTCAATAATAAAAACGACTTTGAATTAATATCTGGCGAGCAATTTCTGGCAGAAGCTGTGATGAAAACCAGGCGCGGACCGAATAAAATTTCATTCCTGGCCACAAATGACCCGCAGGCAGTATCTTAAAGTTTGAGCACTTTGCATTCAAATAAAATTTCTTTTAGGGTACTGTCAACTCTCAATAAAACGAACTCAGGGGCCCGCAGAAAAAGTTCGTTATATTAAGAGTTCGTTGTATCGAAGGTATGCCCAAAAATAGCTAAGGTGGCAGTCTGTTACCTAGAACGTCGGAAAATGTACGAATGGGTAAATGCTTGTACCTTGTTGCAAAGTAAACATCCGCTAGAGTGTACATAGGCTACAGCTGCTGTATAACGTAGGGCTACAGTGTAAAAGGGCTGTGGATTTAATAGCATAAGAAGCACATTTAAGTTTGCTACGCAATACTGTAACACAAAACACACTGTACAAAGTCGTTTCCAAAGAGATAGCGGGTGATAGCCACTTTCGTTTCTAAAGAGAATGCTTTTCTTTTTAAAGCCATTGGTAACTGGCATGCAACTAAATGAAAAGCACGATGTGCAAAATCACCGTACAAGTCTCAAAAAAAGTCAGACAGGTGCAAACTACTGTACTACAGTATGACGGACTGACAGTTGTATGCTCACGACAGCGGAACTAGGTTAACTATGACGGCTTGACTGTTCGGCGAAATGAATTATGCGAAAGCAACGGTCAAATGCATTATGCGACATGAGCCGCAATAGAAAATTCTTCTGGGAACCCAAAGAATAGTTCGTTATAACAAGCAGCCCGTTGTATCCAATTTCGTTATACCGAGTGTATGTCAATTAGAAAAAAGATTGGAAAAAAAGTGGAACTTTTGAATCGGTTCGTTATATGTAGTTCGTTACTGTAAAGGTACGTTATATCGAGAGTTGACTGCACAAGTATATCAAACTCAATAGCAAACTCAATGACATGAAACTCTTTGATTACTACAAAGCACAGCACACGCTTTACAAGTATCGAAGGCACTCAGCAAACCAATTAGACCTAATTTGTGCAAAATTTGAAAAGATGGTAGCTCAGATAGCGATGCGAAAAAGGCAACAAAATTCCTCCTCCTGGAGCATTCCTGTCCACTTCCAAGTCGCTTTTGCCTCCGGCATATACCGACTTTCTGTACTTGTAAAGCTGCTGTTCTTTGCTAAAATAAATCGTGTTCGAGACAGAGCAAGCGGACATGGGACAACTTATAGCCTGCTGTATTGTTCCTCCCGAAGTCCAACATTTCTGTCCAACATCAAAAATTTCCACGCTGTTGACGCTGGAACGACCAGCACCTATTCCTCCAAAAACATATATTTTTGAATTCAAAACCGCACTGCTGAAGGAGGCTCTTGCTGTCCACAACGAGCCGGCAATTTTCCATGTATTTTTTGAGGGACAAAATATGCGTGTTTCTGTACAAGGGATTTTTTCGTAGTTGTTACGCGTTGTTTCAAAGAATCTGTAGCCTCCTATCAGATATATTTTGTTTCCGACGGCTTGAGCAGCAAAATAACTTCGCTGATTAAGCTCGATGCTGAAATTTAATTGCCATGCTCCACTGAAGGTTTCATAGCTATAGTAAAAACTGTCTTTGTAATTATGAAACATGCTGTGAGTGAAGCCCGACTTCTTTTCTCCTCCGAAAACAAACACTTCGTCATCACAAAACACAGCTGCTGATCCGATCCAAACCTCATTCATTGATGGCAACTCAGTCCATCGATAACCATCGAAGCGAATTGCTTCTTTCTTCGACTCTCCTACTCCACAAACTACTGTTATTGGGGGTTTGCAGGCAACAACACAGTAATCTTTGTTCAACAAATAAGGACATTGTGAAATACTTTTCCAGGATTTGCTTTTAAAGTCAAAAACAGATTGCAAACCAGACCAAGAAATGTGCATAATTCTATCAGCAACATACATGTAACATTTGCGAGGCTTTTGAGCAACTTGACTCGATGGGCGAATGTGGAACTGGTAGGCTGCTTCAATTATAGGTCGGCAGTTATCGAAAAATACAACCAGTCCGTTTTTCCCAACGAAGTCAATGAGATAATCAATGGGAACAAACTGTAGACGAACGTGCTTAAACAGACGAGGAAAGTCTTCTTTTCTCTCATCCAGATCTTTGTTGACCCATTTAATGATCATTTCAAACACTGTTTGCTCCTTTTTGATTTGCAAGTCATCCGAGCTAAAAAGTGAGTCAAGCTCACTGAAAGTAAAGTGTAGAAACTCGGGCATGGTGGCAGCCTCTTCAATATGAGCGAGAAAAAAGCACCTGACAACTTCTTTTAAATTTTCGAACGGATGGGACAACACCAAATCTCGAAACCAGAAACAATTTTCAATTTGTATGGTTTGTTCGATGTAACTGACCGCAGCATTGGCAACGCTGGAAAATTGCATCAAGGAAGCTCCATGGAGAATGTCACTTATGTTTTCCATAGAAAAGGAAATCGCCTGGGTATAAATCGATTTTAAAATTTCGCTCATTGCAGTGGCTGTGACTGTCTTTATGGGAATTTTTTTGCTGTATTTTTCCTTCATTTCAACTGTAAACATTTTCAAGAAATATACGCTGGAAGCAGCTAGGACAGTTTTGTGAGCTGGAAACTCCTTGTCCTCAACTTGTAATATGACGTCACACAACTCTGTATCATGTCGTTGCTGTTCCAAATTGCAAAGAGTTTTATGCTTGACCGGAATTATAATGGCAACGTCGTGTTCTTCATTAACAAGTGATGATTCACTTTCTGTTGCATTAGCATTCAAAGCATTTAAGCTTTTCTCTTCTACAATAGTATCACTCATTCCTGATTCAAAACTGAGATCCCTTTAAATCTGAAACGATTCTGCACTTTACGTCTTATCGGTACGCTTTGGAACGCTAAAAGTAAACGATTATGCCTAAGTGAATGAATTTTTGACTTCGGGTTGTAGCATCAGAACAACAGCAATTTTGATTTGAGTTTTACATAGATACGATTGTTTAGTTTTTGACTTTTGCTTGTGAGGCATTTATTTTTTAGTTTTTTGACTTTTGCTTGTGAGACTTTTGCTTGTCTTTTGAGGCATTTGAGCTATTCTTTTCTTAACTGCTGGTATCATAATTTTCTTTGCCAAATGGGTCACTCATTTTTAAACAGAATTGATTGCATTTCAAATTTGAAAATTCTCAATACCGAATGCACTTAAGATGTGGAACTACGCTTGGGAAAGCCAAACCTTTCCACAAGTACGAAATTCTACTTTCGGTTCAGAGTTTTCGTACCAAAACAATAGCAGCATTGTTCTGTGCTGCTTCAAAAACCTTTAGTGCTTAGCATTTGACTTTTGTTGTGAATAATTTATTAGCTCAGCTGTTTTGAAACTACCCTATAATCAGTGGCGCAACCAAGAAGGCTTCAGCTCTAAACTAAGTCACTTTTTTAGAAAATTTAATCCAAATAATGCAAACTTCAATTTAAGTGTGGTTTTGACTTGAGTGGTAAGTAAAGGGGGGCTGAAGGGGCTGGGCAATTTTTTTTCAAATGGCTTCCGAATCTTAGCAATTTGTTTTTTTCAAAAGCTCGAAAACATTCGAAATTTGATCCCTATGGATTGCACCGGTTTGCTCAGCACGCCGGCCAGTGAGATATTTTTTGAACTAAAATATTTTAACGTTTGGTTCAAGTTTCTCTGTTAGCAAAACACGTCTGTCTATTAGAAATCATTATTTATTATTTTTATACACATTAAAAAAGTAACAACCAAAAAAATGGTAGAAATTTAATCGATAAATTACAACGGCAAGCTATCTGGGAATAGTTTTTCTCATAACGGAATTATTTGGTTTACCAAAAGCAAACTTAGCTGTGTCTGATTCAAAAGTATATAGATAGTGTGGTTGCTGCGATATCGATACTTGGCTAGAGTACAACCTTTAATCTCCACAATAATCCATAACGCCCTAAACTAGAGAACGACTAAGATGTTGATTGACGAATCGAAAATGGCAGGTGATAGATCGGTGTTGTTGTTGTTTTGTTAACTGTTTGCTTCTGTTCTGCTCTGTCAGTTTCTTTAATCCTAGAAAGCATTACACCAATCTTAAATCGAACTATACTATCAATTTCAGATTCAAAACAAATTTTTTGCGAGCAAAATTACTCCACTACAACTTATCGCGATCAAGTATCGGCCAATTCAGATCGCACATGATGGCTACACAAGCCAATCACCAGAGCTGGGCACCCGCTACTAGAAAAGTAGCGCCGCTGCCGCTATTTGGCAAAAAAAGCAGCGGCGCTGCCCGCTTGTCACTACTTAAATCAAAAAGTAGAGGCGCTGCCGCTACCGCTACTTGCATACAAAACAGCGGCCGGTGCCGCTACTTCAGAAAAATACCTAGCAAAAAAAAAACGATGGCATTCAAATACAGTACCCAATGGTGAAATTTCAACTTTATTTACGAAAGTTACAAGTCAAGCTTTTAAAGCTTTGGTACATGTTACAACCGGCATTAGCTGGCTTAAGCAAATCACGATTAGATTGGTTGTTGGCGTGCTTCTTTAAAAAAAAACAAGCATTTTAAAATACTGGTCGGTCAAACCAGCGCTTTAGAAACTACTTAGGAAGTTATCCCTTGGGAGTTACACTAGGAAGTTAAATTTCTTGTCGCATTTTCTACACAAATAAAAGGCAATAAGAAATAGTTTAAATCACTATCGACTAAAATAAGGTAAGGTTTTAACATTAAAGCACGATGGCGTACAGTATTCAGCTTCTGTACACTTCTGTCCCGGCTCATATAGCTCTGAAGTAGACAATGTTTTTATCACACGCTCGGCCCTCAACCTCTAAAATAATTTTTCGTGTAGAGATACGACAGGAAAATTTATCAATCGACCGAGTTACAATTACGATACATTTCTGGGAATTTTGTAGAAATGGCATTTGATTAACGTCCTTGCAATAATTTCATCCAACTTTAATAAAAAAGACAATCGAGCGGTTAAGAACTGGTGTTTATGAACTCGGAGATAATACGTACGCAGTAATGACATATTCTATTACGCGGGCAACATGCTATTCGCCGCTATGTAAAGAGCTCATTTCCAAAACAGCTCGAGTGCTATTTTTTCAAAATCGAATTTAGAATCTCATTCGGTAGGTTTTGACCTCTACTTTCAGCTGACCAAATGTTTTATTCCAAAACCGCTTTTATCTGCTTCAAAATTAGCTATGAAAATAGCGTTTTTTCCAAAACCACTTGAACGCCACCGAAGTTTATTTCCAGAACAGCTTGCATCCATATTAACCAATAGTGTCACGTGATAAAGCGGCGATCAAGTTATCGTAAGAGCGTTTCTCATATTTTTGCAAAAATTTAGCTTGTTGAATAGTGAATACTTCTATGAACGGATGCAAGAGTAAAACCAAATACCGTAAATGTTGAAAAAGATCTAGTTACCATGGAAACATAGTCTCGAATGAGATTAGAGAAAAACCTACGGAATTGAATGACTAAAAAGTAATATATGTAAGGAAAACCTTAAAAGGATAAAAATCAAAGGCCATAAAAAGCCAGACGTTAATTGAAGACCTTAGAGGCAAATGTTGTTAAGTCACGTTTTGCTGTTTTGAGTAAATTGAGTTTAAAGGTTTTGCAATGTCACAGACGTCAAACGAAACGTTTTTTTCGTAATTTTTTAGCAATATTTTGTGCCTTTGGGGCGTCCAATGGTACATGTCAAGTTTGGTGCAAATCGCGTCACAAATGGCCGAATTATGGCCAAAAGACGATTTGACTTAACAACATTAACCTGTCACAAGAAGGTTTGACTTAACAACATTTACCTATCACATTTTGGAGGAGAATAATATTTCTGTTGTTACGTAATAAAAAATTAAAATTACAATCAAAAATTAAAAATTTTTACGCGCATATATAAGCACAAAAGTGTTTCGATTCAATATCAGTTACAACTAGTTGTACCGGTAGTAGTGTAGATTACCAGATAATGAAGCCTACAAGTAAATTATCTCCAGGGCGTACCTCATGGGCACCACCTTTTCTAGTTTCGGTTGTTAATTGGGTTGCAAGAATTCTGGTGATTGTTGCCAGCTGCTCAATGTAGCACAGCAGTCATTTTAGAGTTGATAAGCCTACTTAGATAGCCTAGTGATTAGAGATAATATTCCTTGAAACATCAGCTGTACTTGGCTGCTACATTTTGTGGGTAGGCTAAGATGACAAATGGTGTAAGTCATGGGGTGGTTCATTTATTTTTTTGACTTCTTTTCAAGAAAATTTGCTTTATCAAACAGCAGGATTAAGTGCCTGTCAATCTTAAGAACTGGTAGCAGTTATTGTTATGCACAGAGATGAACAGCGCTATCTCAAGCTTTTATCTCTCATCAGCAGCCTTCAGAATATCTAAACTGTCTAAACCAAAAAATATTCCATAGCCAGCTCTCGGCCAAACTGAACAAGCTTTTTCGGTTATTGTTATATTATTTTCTGGTTAGCTTAATTTACTCAAATTTTTAAGTGGTAGTAATATTCTAGCATTATACAAATATTTTGTGCATAATACTGCATTAACAAAGAACAAACATTAAAAACATAACCATTCTAAACGTTTTTAGCCCTTTCGAGTCAGATTTTGTTTTAGGTTAATATTTATTTTTTTCATCTCTATGTCATGTATATTTTTTTTTCTCTATGTCATGTCGAAGGTATGCTGCCAATTATGATGATGATTTTTTTTCTAGTTTCTTTAGTCGTGGGACACTAAAAAAAAGATGTTACGTAAGTTTGCGTTTCAATCGCGATCAAGCTACGAAACCAAAAAAGGACCCTTATTAGCTGCTCAAAAATAGCGTTTAAATCCTGAAGCAAAATCCCAAATGCAGTAATAGCAAATGCTTGGTTGTTTAAAATTAATAAGAGCCGCAAGTAACTCATTCTAACTACTTTTGTTAGTATTCAAATCTTTACTGCAAATAAGCTTTGTCGAGGTGATTTGGGAATTAGGAAACCCATTCTGAATATTTTATCAACCTTGCTTTAGCTAAAATTTGCTGAGCGCGAAAATAATAGATTTTTGTTAATCTCTGCTGTCACCTAGCGACAAAATATTTGTGAGATAGATTGTTTTAGCATATTGAAGTACACAATATTAATTGTAACATATTACATTTGTAATTTGTAATTTTGTAATTTGTAATTATATTTTTATTCACCAAGTTGCCTTGGCCAGGAGACAGCGAAATGACCTTTCGGTCTTCGAGTCAAGCTGCCACCTGCCCATCTGTCTACCAATATTATCCAATATCTGTCTTCGAGTCAAGCTGCCTCCTGAGTCAAGTCTTCGAGTCAAGCTGCTATCCAATATCTGTCTTCGAGTCAAGCTGCCACCTGCCCATCTGTCTACCAATATCTGCCCATCTGTCTACCATTACAGTTGCAATACTTAAATTTTTAGGGGAACGCGTCCCCCCATTGAAAGTTAGCGTCCCTATAATAATCAAAAGAATTTTTCCACGTTATTTAAAGGGTCAAACAGTATTAAACGAGCACAGAAGTGGAGATACCCAAAGCTAGACGAATCCTAATCGATAGCCTTGGCGTTGACATCAACCTTCTTGACTCAGCCACTTTAGAGATATTTTACTTCAAACACGACATAGGAGCCTCTTTAATCATAATTTTATTGGCAACCCTGACGTTTATTATATCGGCGACGCCATTTTAGTTTATCCTAAGACCACGCCGCAAATCATTATATTAATTAGGATAAGCAGCATAAGTCTTTCAACCAATATACATTATAGGTTGATCTTGAAGAGCCTAGCGGCGAAACAGCCTGTCGGGGGCATCATTTTAACGATTTTAGAAGTGTTTTTATTATTTTTGCCGTTTAGGTTTATGTAGATCATACGTCGTATTTATGGAGGACCTTAATTACGTCATGTTTGAAGTAAAATATTTCTGGAACAGCTGGGTCAAGAAGGATGGAGACAGCACTAATCTAATCTAATACGATTGACCCAACTTTAGATACCCCCATTGATTTTGCTTCTAGTCCTAGTTTATGTAAAGTAGGTAATCAATATAAAAGACAGCTCAAATAAAATGTTTTCAAGGAGCAGAGCAATTTACTAATTGATAGAAACTTATTCGTGAGGCCGAGAAAATATGTGCGACTCAAGCATTTTATAGAGTGAGTATGAGGGTGGAGCATCTGTTAAAGCAATTATAGTGATATTTTGGCAAATAATAGGCTTTGAAGCGCCATTTTGATCAAATTTTGCAGATTTTTATTGCCATTTGAAAAATCTAAATTGTTAAAATTCAGAAGTTATTTAAAAGAGTTAAATTTTCAGCCCATTCAGCACCCCTTACTTACAGGTCAAGTACAGCTATGACCAGGGGTCCGGGTCCCCTCCATTCAAATTTAATAATATGTTCAGTATGCATTTCCCATAGTTGATTTTTTTTTTGAAGTTTGTCGCGTAAAAATTGACGAGGTGGATTGTTATTTAAAGTTGCTCCTACATTAGATGATTAATTGCATTGATTCAGCTCATAAAAAGATTAGATAAGAGTCAGAGGTTGACTTTTAGGACAAAATTTTGTCTAAATTACTGTATCCCTCAAATAACGAGAAATTTAGATACTTCTCCAGATTTTTCAGTCTTGTAAACTTCCCAGTCACAAATTACTTATAAACTTTCGCGATTCTTTTCGTGTTTGAAGTCGTCTTTTAAAGTGACGCTAAAAACACTTTTTAACCAATCAGCAGTGGTCGAATGGGTAGAGCGTCTGCTACTCAAACAGTAGACTCGAGTTCGTTTCTCGGCGGGGTCCAACGAAGACTATATAAGTTATAAAAACTGGTACGTAATCACAACTTTTCTGATTGACGTTCAGCAATAAAAAGGAAGAGTGTGAAGCCTCCACCGTGTGTAATAAATAGGTGGGCAGGTGGCAACTTGATTCGGAAACCGAAAGGCTCCTTCGCTGTCTTTCAGCCAAGCCAATTTGACGAATAAACTGTAATTGCAATTTCAAAAACTAATCTCAAAAGTAACTTAACCAAGGGATTTTATCTTTATAGCTTTGCTCAGCTGTGAACAACTAGGCTATACGCTTTCTGAGATAAAGTCAGAAAATGGATCGTATATTATAGGGATATTTTGCGATAAGCTGGAGCAACGTGTCCCCTGTTGATGTAAAGGTCAACAAGAATTTCCGAACTAAGTAGATCCACCTTCATTCAGCAAACAAATGTTTGGTCAACACGAAATTCGTGTTTCTTTATTGTTGAAATACACTACATTAAATATAAGTAGCACTAAAATAAAAAGCACACGAAAGAAAAAGTCGATGTATAGCTTAATATATAGCTTGACACTAATAGTCCTCCAAGTTTTAATATGTGATCTCTAATCTACAATAATTTCCATTCCATATAGCGCAAGCCCAGGTGTTAGATATAAAAATTCAGAACTTAATGATATCATACTGTAAATTAATTAAAAATTGGATGAGAATTAGAAGAAGAGCTTGGAAAATAAGTCACCATGGTTTTTCAAGGTTGATTTTTTTCATTTTTCATGAAAGCTGGCAATCATGGAATCGTGATGTTCTGGTAATCAAATTTTGTGCATACCTAGAATATAAAACTTTTTATTGTTAAACTCCAAAAAATAAGTATGGAAAGATACCGGTAAAAAAAAAGTAAAAATATACAAGCTGAAGTTGTACGGCTGGAAACCGCAAGTCTTTATCATGTAGACGTGCTAACGATACAATGCGAGGCCATATACAAGGTGTCCCAAAATAAATGAAAACCATAACCTTGCTAATAAATATCTTGATTTATTGAAACCCAATTTTTGCTATTTTTCAGATTCAATAAGAGTTACAAATAACAAGTTTTAGTTAACATCCCCTAGGGTTGGAAATCAGAAGAAAAAAAATTTTTTGCGCTAAGGCTTAAATAGAGACTAGATCTAATAAGACTGTTCAAACATGTTTCCGCAGAAAGTTTAATTTCAACACTTGTCCTGAAAAATACCAAATAGTCTTGTGGTATCGTAACTTTCCAACCTACAAAGCTGTTAACACTAAAAGCCCGGACCGGTCATTTTTTATAGTTGGTGAGGTTGTAAGCTGACGCACGTGCCTGGTATACAAGCTTGAAACAACTAAGGTCACTGGCTATTACAACAGCCTCATGTGCTTATAGATACTGTACCACTGGTAAGTACAACGTTATCAAAAACAAAACTTTGTTTGCTGAAGGCCGTGATTCAAGAGGTTAGCTGCAACGCCTCCCCCTCCCCTAGTCTTTTACAAGCCACTGTGAAGCTTTTTTTATTCTTGAAAGTACAAAAAAAACTGTGAAAACTTAAACTTCGTTTAACTGCCGGAATTTTTTTAAGGCTTGTTATTGTATTCTTGTTATAGCATTCTGTGCAACGTAGTGCCTAACAGTTTTCAATTCTTACGTATGTAGTTTTAATTTTGCCGATTTTTTAACACCAAATATAACTACCGAAGATTTTAGCTATTGGGGCCAAAATTGAAATTTTTTTATCAAAATAAATCGCACTAATGTTTTAACAAAACCATAGTTACATTTAATGCATTGATTGACGTCGTGAAATTTTTCCTACCCACATTAATTTATATAATCTAGATCTGACAGTCAGTAAGTTAAAAATTGAGACCGTTTATTACGAGTGTGACATTTCCAAAGCAAAAAAATCCATAATTTCGGCATTTATTCGATTGCGTATTTGATAAAAAATTAACTTGTAATATTATCGGCAATTTTTAAATTCCTATTGAACATCTATTAGTTGATGAATTATGACGAAACACAGCGAAAATGAAAACTTTTACTACATGCATTTTCATTGTGATAAACGAAAATAAGGCAAGAAATGAATATTTTTATTTCACCGTCAAATAACCCTTTATTGGCAAAGGCACAAATATCGATTTCAACTCAGTTTGGTTAAAACAAATCAAAATCAAAGATTTGTTGCCAAACGTTGTTTCGCATATATTCACAGCATTTTATCAAAAAGATAGTGTTTTCTCGTTTTGGACATGGCCTGTAAGTAAGGGAAACGGGGGCGTGAAGGGGCTGGGCGACTCAATTCTTCAACTGACTTTCAAAATTTAGCGCATTATTTTTTTCAGATGGCTCTAAAAGATATTAAACTTGATTCGAATGGTGTTCAAATAGCAAATTGCTTTAAAAAAAAAACAAAGATAATTGCCTGGCAGCTTTTGGCTCCACTTCCAGACCCCGTCTGTGATGTGCATGAGTTAAACCCCTTTACTTAGCACGGCGCCCAAATGCGACATTTACACGAATAACTTGATCTTTGGGTTTAAGCTCCCCCAACGGCCTGAACAAAATCCTAGTTGCGCACCTGCAGTGAACACTAGAAATTGTATATTCATTCTTTTCACGACACTAAAAATATGATTCCCGAATACAAATTCGTTAAGAAGTTTTTATTCATTTAAAATATTGTTCAAAAATCGTCAAGAATCAAGTAAAATTGTTGGCTTGCGAGCTTCCGTGAAATCTAAAGTTGGTGAGGTTGTAAACTGACGCACGTGCCTGGTTTACAAGCATGAAACAATTAACTAAGGGGCACAGGCCATTACAACAGCCTTATTTGCTTGTAGATACTGTACCACTGCTAGGCATATAAATACTGTACCACCGGTACGTATATAGGTACTGTACCACAGTGGCGTTGCTAGGGATGGGGGCGACGGGGCGGAATTTCGTGGTGTCACCCCTTTTCGGTCCAAAAACAAGTGACGACAAAAAAAAAGTCTGCAATATCTTGATGTCCTTCATGGTCGACTCCTGGGAAGCCTTGTTTTGTCCAGCTCTGTGCTTATTTGACTTGAGCTACAATGTGAAAAAAAAAGTCATTGGCGTCAAAGTAATGGATTTTTTCAGCCCAGAAATATGTGAATTCCAAAACCAAAAAAAGTCTTTGCCGCTCAATTAGTTGGTTTTCAGTTCAAATGAGGACGGAAAAAGATTCTTCACCACAAATCAGTGGAGATATGGTTTCACTTCATAATATGGTGTCACCCCAAAATGGTGACACCCGGGGCGGGCCCCCCCCCCTCCTCCCTTAGCGATCGACACCTCTGCTGTACCACTGGTACGTATATAAATACTTTACCACTGGTAAGTACAACGTTATCAAAAACAAAACTTGGTTTGCTGAAGGCCGTGATTCAAGAGGTTAGCTGCAACGCCTCCCCCTCCCCTCCTCTTTTACAAGCCACTGTGAAGCTTTTTTTATTCTTGAAAGTACAAAAAAACTGTGAAAACTTAAACTGTGTTTAACGGCCGGAACTTGACTAGGGCTTGTTATTGTATTCTTGTTATAACATTCTGTGCAACGTAGTGCCTAACAGTTTTCAATTCTTACGTATGTAGTTTTAATTTTGCCGATTTTTTTTACATCAAATATAACTACCGAAGATTTTAGCTATTGGGGCCAAAATTGAAATTTTTTTATCAAAATAAATCGCACTAATGTTTTAACAAAACCATAAATTTCATTTAATGCATTGATTGACGTCGTGAAAATTTCCTACCCACCTTAAAGTACGTAATCTTGATCTGACAGTCAGTTTAGTTAAAAATTGAGACCGTTTATTACGAGTGTGACATTTCCAAAGCAAAAAAATCCATAATTTCAGCATTTATTTGATTGCGTATTTGCTAAAAAATTGACTTGTAATATTATCGGCAATTTTTAAATTCCTGTTGAACATCTATTAGTTGATGAATTATGACGAAACACAGCGAAAATGAAAACTTTTGCTGCATGCATTTTCATTGTGATAAACGAAAATAAGGCAAGAAATGAATATTTTTATTTCACTGTCAGATAACCCTTTATTGGCAAAGGCACAAATATCGATTTCAACTCAGTTTGGTTAAAACAAATCAAAATCAAAATTTCAAAACATTAATTTCGTTTTGTTGCCAAACGTTGTTTCGCATATATTCACAGCATTTTATCAAAAAGATAGTGTTTTCTCGTTTTGGACATGGCCTGTAAGTAAGGGAAACGGGGGCGTGAAGGGGCTGGGCAACTCAATTCTTCAACTGGCTTTCAAAATTTAGCGCATTATTTTTTTCAGATGGCTCTAAAAGATATCAAACTTGATTCAAATGGTGTTCAAATAGCAAATTGCTTTAAAAAAAAGATAATTGCCCGGCAGCTTTTGGCTCCACTTCCAGACCCCGTCTGTGATGTGCATGAGTTAAAAACCCCTTTGCTTAACACGGCCCCCAATTGCGACATTTTTAGGAATAACTTGATGTTTAGGTTCAAGCTCCCCCAACCGCTTGAACAAAATCCTAGTTGCGCACCTGCAATGAACACTAGAAATTGTATATTCATTCTTTTCACAAACTAAAAATATGATTCCCGAATACAAATTCGTTAAGAATAGTGGCATCGCAAGAGGGGCGGGGTTGGTGGTCCGCCCCGAGTGTCACCATTTTGTTTCTTTTTTGTTTTCTTTTGAGACCGAAAACCCACGGATTGGTAGGCAAAGACCTTTTTGTTCTTGTCATCACATACTTTTGGACCGAAAGCCAACTCGTATTGCAGCGAAGACTTTTTTTTTTGGTCTTCACCTATTTTTCGGCCGATAAAGGGTGCCACCACGAAATCTCGCCCCGGGTGCCACCATTGTTAGCTACGAATCTGGTTAAGAAGTTTCTATTCCTTTAAAAAAAGAAGGCTTTATTTCACCAGAAATTTATATCTACTTTTTTATTAATTCTGACTCAAATCTAATCCAAATTCATATGCTTGGTCTAAACCCAAATCGAACCCTAACCCAAACCCAACCTAAACCCTAATCTTAACCCCTAAATAAGAAAATGAAAAAAGCGCGGATGAATATTTCTCAGTTTCGTTTTATTCTCTTTAACTTGAAAATTTTCGGTGAAATAGTCACTACCTTGAAGTATTGTTCAAATATCGTCAAAAATCATGTAAAATGGTTGGCGTGCGAGCTTCCGTGTAATCTATACGCCGAAAAAGAACCATATTTACATGAGACGCTGGCAAATAGAGCCCAATAAAAAGTACTTAAGGTTGGTGTGATTGTAAACTGACGCACGTGCTTGGTTTACAAGCACAAAACTACTAAGGCGCACAAACATGCATTTTTATTGTGATAAACGAAAATAAGGCAAGAAATGAATATTTTTATTTCACCGTCAAATAACCTTTCATTGGTAAAGGCACAAATATCGATTTCAACTCAGTTTGGTTAAAACAAATCAAAATCAAAATTTCAAAACATTAATTTCGTTTTGTTGCCAAACGTTGTTTCGCATATATTCACAGCATTTTATCAAAAAGATAGTGTTTTCTCGTTTTGGACATGGCCTGTAAAGTAAGGGAAACGGGTGCGTGAAGGGGCTGGGCGACTCAATTCTTCAACTGGCTTTCAAAATTTAGCGCATTATTTTTTTCAGATGGCTCTAAAAGATACCAAACTTGATTCGACAGGTGTTCAAATAGCAATTGTTTATTTCAGAAAAAGCATAAAAATTGCCCGGCAGCTTTTGGCTCCACTTCCAGACCCCGTCTGTGATGCGCATGAGTTAAAAACCCCTTTGCTTAGCACGACGCCCAAGTGCGACATTTTTAGAAATAACTTGATCTTTGGATTCAAGCTCCCCCAACGGCCTGAACAAAATCCTAGTTGCGCACCGGCAGTGAATACTAGAAATTGTTATATTCATTCTTTTCACGAAATTAAAATGATGATTCGATAATGAAACCAAAATGATGAAACCATATTTTTTTACAAGCAAGCCACTGAGAAGCTTTTTGTGATGGTTTTTAGTTCAAACGAGGACGGAAAAAGATTCTTCACCACAAATCAGTGGAGATATGGTTTCACTTCATAATATGGTGTCACCCCAAAATGGTGACACCCGGGGCGGGCCCCCCCTTAGTGACACCACTACTGTACCACTGGTACGTATATAATAACTGTACCACTGGTAAGTACAACGTTATCAAAAACCAAACTTTGCTTTGCTGAAGGCCGTGATTCAAGAGGTTAGCTGCAACGCCTCCCCCTACCCTCCTCTTTCACAAGCCACTGTGAAGCTTTTTTTATTCTTGAAAGTACAAAAAAACTGTGAAAACTTAAACTGTGTTTAACGGCCGGAACTTGTCTAGGGCTTGTTATTGTATTCTTGTTATAGCATTCTGTGTGACGTACTGCTTTACAGTTTTCAATTCTAACGTATATGTAGTTTTAATTTTGCTGATTTTTTACACCAAATAGCTACCGAAGATTTTAGCTATTGGGGCCAAAATTGAAATTTTTTTATCAAAATAAATCGCACTTATGTTTTAACAAAACCATAGTTACATTTAATGCATTGATTGACGTCGTGAAATTTTTCCTACCCACATTAATTTATATAATCTAGATCTGACAGTCAGTTTAGTTAAAAATTGAGACCGTTTATTACATGTGTGACATTTCCAAAGCAAAAAAATCCATAATTTCGGCATTTATTCGATTGCGTATTTGATAAAAAATTAACTTGTAATATTATCGGCAATTTTTTAATTCCTGTTGAACATCTATTAGTTGATGAATTATGACGAAACACAGCGAAAATGAAAACTTTTACTACATGCATTTTTATTGTGATAAACGAAAATAAGGCAAGAAATGAATATTTTTATTTCACCATCAGATAACCCTTTATTGGCAAAGGCACAAATATCGATTTCAACTCAGTTTGGTTAAAACAAATCAAAATCAAAATTTCAAAACATTAATTTCGTTTTGTTGCCAAACGTTGTTTCGCATATATTCACAGCATTTTATCAAAAAGATAGTGTTTTCTCGTTTTGGACATGGCCTGTAAGTAAGGGAAACGGGGGCGTGAAGGGGCTGGGCGACTCAATTCTTCAACTGACTTTCAAAATTTAGCGCATTATTTTTTTCAGATGGCTCTAAAAGATACCAAACTTGATTCGAATGGTGTTCAAATAGCAATTGCTTATTTCAGAAAAAACATAAAAATTGCCCGGCTGCTTTTGGCTCCACTTCCAGACCCCGTCTGTGATGTGCATGAGTTAAACTCCTTTACTTAGCACGGCGCCCAAATGCGACATTTACACGAATAACTTGATCTTTGGGTTTAAGCTCCCCCAAACGCCTGAACAAATCCTAGTTGCGCACCTGCAGTGAACACTAGAAATTGTATATTCATTCTTTTCACGACACTAAAAATATGATTCCCGAATACAAATTCGTTAAGAAGTTTTTATTCATTTAAAATATTGTTCAAAAATCGTCAAGAATCAAGTAAAATTGTTGGCTTGCGAGCTTCCGTGAAATCTAAAGTTGGTGAGGTTGTAAACTGGCGCACGTGCCTGGTTTACAAGCATGAAACAATTAACTAAGGGGCACAGGCCATTACAACAGCCTTATTTGCTTGTAGATACTGTACCACTGCTAGGCATATAAATACTGTACCACCGGTACGTATATAGGTACTGTACCACAGTGGCGTTGCTAGGGATGGGGGCGACGGGGCGGAATTTCGTGGTGTCACCCCTTTTCGGTCCAAAAACAAGTGACGACAAAAAAAAAGTCATTGGCGTCAAGGTAATGGGTTTTTTCAGCCCAGAAATATGTGAATTCCAAAACCAAAAAAAGTCTTTGCCGCTCAATTGGTTGGTTTTCAGTTCAAATGAGGACGGAAAAAGATTCTTCACCACAAATCAGTGGAGATATGGTTTCACTTCATAATATGGTGTCACCCCAAAATGGTGACACCCGGGGCGGGCCCCCCCCCCTCCTCCCTTAGCGATCGACACCTCTGCTGTACCACTGGTACGTATATAAATACTTTACCACTGGTAAGTACAACGTTATCAAAAACAAAACTTGGTTTGCTGAAGGCCGTGATTCATGAGGTTAGCTGCAACGCCTCCCCTCCCCTCCTCTTTTACAAGCCACTGTGAAGCTTTTTTTATTCTTGAAAGTACAAAAAAACTGTGAAAACTTAAACTGTGTTTAACGGCCGGAACTTGACTAGGGCTTGTTATTGTATTCTTGTTATAACATTCTGTGCAACGTAGTGCCTAACAGTTTTCAATTCTTACGTATGTAGTTTTAATTTTGCCGATTTTTTTTACATCAAATATAACTACCGAAGATTTTAGCTATTGGGGCCAAAATTGAAATTTTTTTATCAAAATAAATCGCACTAATGTTTTAACAAAACCATAAATTTCATTTAATGCATTGATTGAAGGCGTGAAAATTTCCTACCCACATTAGGTTATACAGGGCGTCCATAAAGTCTTGCACACATTTAAAATTTTAATATCTCAAAAACCCCATATGGTAGAAACTTTAGATTTTCGACAGTGAATTATACCACCATAAAGTTTTTTTGTTATTTTTCACAGGTTATTTTTATGTTAAAGTGAGTACGAATAAGTCATTTTTAATAAAGGAGTAAGGAGTAAGTTTGCAACAAATTATGAAAAATGTTGACCATTCAACAAAAAGCACAAGGTGTTCTTTAGTACAATGAATTGAAATCACCAACTGCAATACAACGTAAATTTAAAAATGAGTTTGGACAAGACCCTCCACACACTAACAGCAATAAGAGATGGTTTAAAAATTTTATGGAAACCGGCAGCATTTTGCATCGCAATCGATCAGGTAGGCCAAGCATTGATGAAGACACTGTTGATGCTGTCCGTGTAGCATTTCATCGCAGTCCAAGGAAATCAATTCGTGTTGCATCAAAGAACTTGCTATTCCTCGAAATTTTTATATGTAAAACTTTAATAAACAAACTTTACTTTGCAAAAAACTGTATGATTTTATCTGCTTTAGTTATTTAGCAATACAATTTTGAAAAGTGTCCAAGACTTTATGGTCACCCTGTAAAATCGTTATCTGACAGTCAGTTTAGTTAAAAATTGAGACCGTTTATTACGAGTGTGACATTTCAAAGCAAAAAAATCCATAATTTCGGCATTTATTCAATTGCGTATTTGCTAAAAAATTAACTTGCAATATTATCAGCAATTTTTAAATTCCTATTGAACATCTATTAGTTGATGAATTATGACGAAACACAGCGAAAATGAAAACTTTTACTACATGCATTTTTATTGTGATAAACGAAAACAAGGCAAGAAATGAATATTTTTATTTCACCGTCAAATAACCCTGTATTGACAAAGGCACAAATATCGATTTCAACTCAGTTTGGTTAAAACAAATCAAAATCAAAATTTCAAAACATTAATTTCGTTTTGTTGCCAAACGTTGTTTCTCATATTATCAGTGCATTTTACCAAAAAATATTACCATACTTTGATAAAAAATTCTGATATTGCGTTTTTTCTCGTTTTTTACTTGTCCTGGAAGTAAGGGAAACGGGGGCGTGAAGGGGCTGGGCGACTCAATTCTTCAACTGGCTTTCAAAATTTAGCGCATTATTTTTTTCGGATGGCTCTAAAAGATACCAAGCGTGATTCGAATGGTGTTCAAATAGCAATTTTTGTTTTCAAATAGAGCATAAAAATTGCCCGGCAGCTTTTGGCTGCAACTCCAGACCCCGTCTGTGATGCGCATGAGTTAAACCCCTTTACTTAGCACGGCGCCCAATTGCGACATTTATACGAATAACTTGATCTTTGGGTTTAAGCTCCCACAACCGCCTGAACAAATCCTAGTTGCGCACTTGCAGTGAACACTAGAAATTGTATATTCATTCTTTTCACGACACTAAAAATATGATTCCCAAATACAAATTTGTTAAGAAGTTTCTATTCATTTAAATAATTGTTCAACAATCGTCAAGAATCATGTAAAATGGTTGGCTTGCGAGCTTCCGTGTAATCTATACGCCGAAAACGAACAATATTCAACATGAAACGCTGACAAATGAAGCCCAATAAAAGAGTACTTTAGGTTGTTGTGATTGTAAACTGACGCACGTGCCTGGTTTACAAGCATAAAACTACTAAGGCGCACAAACTATCACAACCGCCTCATTTGCTTATAGATACTGTATACAGGGTTGCCACAGAAACTGCAAAATCAAATTCCAGGACTTTCCAGGACTTTTTTAGATGATTTTCCAGCACTTATCCAAGGTTTTTTTTACAGGACTTAAAATTTAATTTTCACTAATACTCTTTTATGCACCCACTTTTTGTACTTGTCATTAAAGAAAATTTTAATGCCACGCATTTGGATTTTTAGTACTGACTACTAGCTAGGTTTATAGCCAGAAACCTGCAATGGGAGGGCTTGGCTTGGGGTATGGGAACGGAGGTGCCAGCTGCCGGAGGCCATTGGGAGTCTGAATCCCGAGGTTAAAAGCACAAAAGACTACATAATTTTTGCAATAACAACTTAATCTCAGGCCCAGTTTGGTAAAAATTAATGCATTTTAAATGAAGCGCAAAAATTAGCACTGCGAAAGCATGATTGAACTGCTTTTATAAATGGGCTAAAGTATGTGGGTGACGGTAATGGTAAAACTTTTGTCCTAGCTTTATTTCAAGCAGGTAAACCATAAAATCCCATCATTTGAAAAAAGCTGAGCTTATTTGCACCAGCGCGCAAATATAAAATCGCTATCCTAGCCCTAACCCTAACCCCAACCCTAAACATAACTTATCTAACTGTAATCCTAGCTATAACCTTAATGTTAATTCTAACCCAAACTCAAAATTCAAACCCAAACCCTAACCATAATAATTTTTTAAAAAAGCGTAAATGGGCACCCATCCTAACGATAACAATTTTTGAAAAAGCATAAATGACCACCACTCTTGCTCTCTTTTTCTCTATAAGCAAAGCACCCAAAAGTGCAAATGGGCGCTTCCTTTGAAAAAACTCTCAAGTATTAATTTAAGTCGTCTGCATCTTTTAACGCTAGATGATTTAGAAGGGGCTAATGAAACAAGATTTGAAAAACATGATTCATAATTAACTGAATGAAATACTGAATAGACACTTTACTATTTTTTTAGAAAGCCTAATTTAAGTATTTTGCATTATGCGATCAAATTGATTGTTTATTTTTAGCCTTTTTTGTCAGTTGTTGCTGATTTTATTTTTGACCATCATTAGCCCCCCCCCCCCCCTAAATGCTGTTTCAGAAGTGGCTTTAAATTACTTTGGAGTCCATATTACTGCAAAAAAACTGCCTCATAAGTATACTCGCAGGGTGAAAAATGTTACATTTTTAATTGTGTTTAGCCAACAGGCCGATGGAGGGCCTACAGCCCACTACACTTCTGCTGCTAGCAGTAATACTGCTAATAGAGAATCGCATTGCAATAAATTACTGTTCAAAAATTCACTCTTTCTAATAATATTTAATAATTTATATATACTGCACCGCAAAGTGCAAATTTTGGCGTTTCAACAAGAAAGTGCTTATTTATACACTGGCCAATAAGCAAGAACTGCTTCAAGAAAATAAGAGAGCAAAGAGCAGAAGAATAGACACTCATTTACTCTCTTCTATTTTTTTAAATTATCGTTTGGGTAAAGGTGCCATATTTTCATAGACCAAAAAGAGGACAGTTTCGAAAAACGAAGCCCAAACGACCAAACACGCTGAAGGTATATACCGGCCAACTGGACTGACTAAAGACTTTTTTATTTCGAAAAACACAATTTTCCAAGAGAAAATTAAAAAACTGAAGACCGTTTTTTTTTCTTTGGAGACCACTTGTTTTTGCACCAATTCTTCCCTATGAAAATGGTAATCTCAAAAAAAAAGATCTGCTGTCAGTAGGGTTGTATTAGAAGAAAAATCCTCTTAAAAGAAAACGTATGGCAACCCTACGTTAGGGTTATACAGGTTTAAGATTAATGTTAGGATTGGAGCTTGAGAACAGTTAGGGTTAAATTTAAGGTTGGGTTAAGGCTAGGATAGCGATTTTTTTATGTGTGCGCCAGCATAAAAATAAGCTCTGTCTTTTAACAAAATAAACTTTTAAATTTACCCTTTTATTTCACAATGCAATTTATTTCAACAATATTACAGACCTTCATAATGCAAATTATTTCAACAATACCTTTATGCAATTACAAGGTACCAGTTATCACAACAAAAAAAAACTTCACATTCTGTCCTGGTAAATCACGGGAAAACTTTCCAAACTTTTTCCAGGACTTATAAACAAAATTCAAGGACTTTCCAGGCCAGAAAAAAAATGCAGGACTTTTCCAGGATGTGGCAACCCTGTGCATACCACTGGTAAGTACAAGGTTATCAAAAACAAAACTTGGTTTGCTGAAGGCCGTGATTCAAGAGGTTAGCTGCAACGCCTCCCCTCCTCTCCTCTTATACAAGCCACTGTGATAAAGCTATAGGTTCTTTTTACTCTTGAAAGTACAAAAAAACTGTAAAAATTTAAACTGTGTTTAACGGCCGGAACTTGTCTAGGGCTTGTTATTGTATTCTTGTTATAGCATTCTGTGCGTCGTACTGCTTTACAGTTTTCAATTCTTACGTATGTAGTTTTAATTTTGCCGATTTTTTTACACCAAATAGCTACCGAAGATTTTAGCTATTGGGGCCAAAATTGAAATTTTTTTATCAAAATAAATCGCACTAATGTTTTAACAAAACCATAGTTACATTTAATGCATTGATTGACGTCGTGAAATTTTTCCTACCCACATTAATTTATATAATCTAGATCTGACAGTCAGTAAGTTAAAAATTGAGACCGTTTATTACGAGTGTGACATTTCCAAAGCAAAAAAATCCATAATTTCGGCATTTATTCGATTGCGTATTTGATAAAAAATTAACTTGCATATTATAGGCAATTTTTAAATTCCTATTGAACATCTATTAGTTGATGAATTATGACGAAACACAGCGAAAATGAAAACTTTTACTACATGCATTTTCATTGTGATAAACGAAAACAAGGCAAGAAATGAATATTTTTATTTCACCGTCAAATAACCCTTTATTGACAAAGGCACAAATATCGATTTCAACTCAGTTTGGTTAAAACAAATCAAAATCAAAATTTCAAAACATTAATTTCGTTTTGTTGCCAAACGTTGTTTCTCATATTATCAGTGCATTTTACCAAAAAATATTACCATACTTTGATAAAAAATTCTGATATTGCGTTTTTTCTCGTTTTTTACTTGTCCTGGAAGTAAGGGAAACGGGGGCGTGAAGGGGCTGGGCAACTCAATTCTTCAACTGGTTTTCAAAATTTAGCACAATAATTTTTTCGGATGGCTCTAAAAGATACCAAACTTGATTTGAATGGTGTTCAAATAGCAAATTTCTTAATAAAAAAAAAAAAAAACATAATTGCCCGACAGCTTGGAGCTCTACCGCCAGGCCCCGTCTGTGATGCGTATGAGTCAAACCCTTATGCTTAGCACGGCGCCCAAGGGCGACATTTATACGAATAACTTGATCTTTGGGTTTAAGCTCCCCCAACCGCCTGAACAAAATCCTAGTTGCGCACTTGCAGTGAACACTAGAAATTGTTATATTTATTCTTTTCACGAAACTTTAAAAATGATTCCCGAATACCAATTCGTTAAGAAGTTTCTATTCATTTAAAATATTGTTTAAAATTTTTTAAAAATCATAAAAATGGTTGGCGTGCGAGCTTCCGTGTAATCTATACGCCGAAAACGAACAATATTTACATGAAACGCTGGCAAATAGAGCCCAATAAAAGAGTACTTTAGGTTGTTGAGATGTTAAACTGACGCTCGTGCCTATAGTTTACAAGCATGAACCAACTAAGGAGTGCAAGCTATTACAACAGCTTCATTTGCTTGTAGGTTCTTTACCACGG
Organism: Trididemnum nubilum; assembly: GCA_963965965.1. NCBI lineage: Eukaryota > Metazoa > Chordata > Ascidiacea > Aplousobranchia > Didemnidae > Trididemnum > Trididemnum nubilum. The sequence continues at coordinate 73,583 of CAWYPQ010000213.1, read as the reverse complement.
GTAAGGTCAAGGTGAATAACTTTTGGCATTGGGCAGAAAATATTTGAAAAATATTCGGTCTAAGCTATATAGAGCTGGTTGAAATGCTACTGTGTTACACAAGTTATTGAGGGTCACAATTTTTCCTTGTCTTTGTTTTTTTTTTGTTCCAATATCGTGGCCGTAAGTTTTGTGTGGTCTTGTGTTTGCGGTTGGTCGTGGATCAAATGTATGGAAGCGATTTAGAATAACTTGGCTCGCTTTGATAATGTTTTTGAGTTCAATTTTGCCAGAAAAAAGATTTTCAGCTTGTTGCAAGCTAAATTATCGCGAGTGAGGCAGCACCATAAGCAGAGGTGTAAAGTAACGAAAGTAGCTCTACTTAAGTAGCCTACTCAAGTAGATTTTGGCGGTAAGGAGCACTTTTTAAGTAATTATATTTTTGGATACTTTCTACTTTCACTTGAGTAACATTAACGTAACATAACGCTACTTACGTACATTTTTTATTAAAAGTAGTTTGTAGGCTTAGTAAGGCATACCTAATTTTTTTTTTTTTTGGCAACGTCGGGCAAAATATTCGAACCGTGGTGAAAATTATGAATGAGCGCGAGCTCTACTAGTACAGATAGGTCCAAGTCCGCGCTTCTTCACCTTAAAGGTATTGTTGGAAAAGAGACGAGATTTGCGTACGGCACTAGCGATTACTGCGCCACGGGAATATTAGTTTAGTTACTGACCACTGTGTAACACATTAAACTGACCATAAGGGTGGCTGTGATGCTCGGTGCTAGTGAAGTGATATTTAATAACGAGGTTAAAAGTTTCTTAGTTTTTAGACTAGGCTATGGATACCAGTAGCCAATAGTCAAGGCCTGCATGCTTGGTAAATTATTTTACTCGGCTAACAATTGCAAAAATGCGCAAGTTAGTGTAGATATTGTAGTCAGTGGTCATGTTGCCTTAGTTTATCCCACAAAACCTTAGTTCCTAGTAGTAAGGAACATAGGCTGCTGGTGCAGTTACTGTAGCCTGAAGCATATCGGTTGGGTAAACACCATGAAAGCTGTAACATTTTGATATTAACAGAAAGGCTATTGCTCAAGTCATTTTGATGTTTGACTGTTTTTTTGCGTATACTGAATAAATTGCACAGGTTTCATATATGACGACATCACAACTCATCACAATAATCTAGCGAGGAAAGGACACAGCTTGGTAATTAATATTAGTAGCCAACTAATCATGTTGCGTTACTACTATTAAGTGTTATAATTGAAATACTTTACCACATTCATGCTTTTGGTACGATTAACAATGGAGCCGTTTATAGTACTGAACTACTGATATACGTCCGCATTCAAAAATTGCTAACTTTTGGGCAGTTATAGTGGTTTGGGCTCTCATTTTAAAGCGCGATATCGCATATTTATACGTGGTATTTAGCAACATTCATAGCCCAGGATGCAGAAAATACAAGGGTCTAGTGAAAGAAAACTTTCTACTTGGCTACTTGAGTAGCCTAAAAATCTGTTTACTTTATACTTTTACTTGCTTAGTTAAATGGTTTAGTACTTTCTACTCTACTTGCACTACATTTGATCGTCAGTAACAACACTTTTACTTGACTATTGTTTCCGATTGGTAGGTATTGGCTGAAAAAACTAAAGTTATCGAAAAGATTTTTCACTCTGGTTTTTACGCTCTTGCAGAAATTTGCAAATCAAAACAAATCTTTCATCATACTTTTGCTGTTTTCGCCGAAGCGTATATCTAGTTGAAGGGCCCATCTCCGCCTCATTGCGCCTGCGCAAACATAAGTTCTTTGGAAGAAACGCAGCAGCGGTGGTAAGCTGTTGCCAAAATTGTTTCCGGTTTAAGCGGCCCAAGATTTGAATCCAGCGCTCCAGAGACGAATGCAATACCGCTCGACCTTCTGGACAACGCTGAAATTTGCAATAGATTATAATCATTGCAAACTATATGTGAATTATGATAAAACATTTTATATATGTTTATAAATTATTGTCAAAGATGCGCCTTACTTTGATTATAACTTACATGTAAAGTGATTCATATATAATTCATATACAGTTTATAATAATAATAATCTTATTCCAAACTTTTGCAAGTGCTATGTGTATGAAGAACAGAGCTTTCTCCATTTAATTTGCATAGCCCCTTTTCCCATCAAAAACTTTCTTAAATGCATTGTTCCAGTGTTCAAATGGAATTGAAAAATATACTTATTTGAAAAAGATAATAATTTATTGAAAAAATCTGCAGTAATAAGCTGAGTAAACTAGGCTAAAATATACCTGTTTTGGATTGTTCCTGGGCAGCGCAGCTGTTTCATATTAACATCGTCACAAACAAACTTGATGTAGTAAGATTACTTGACTCTTCCACAACACTTGAATTTGCGATCAAAATTCTTTTGAATAATTAACAGTACTGCTGCATGTTGCGGTAACAAACAATACAATTTTAAACCACTAAAACAGAGTCGATGCTAGCCTGTGGAATTATTAAATATGTACTTGTCTTTGTCAATAAAGTTTCTTGCATTATAGTCTGCACTGCATTGCTATTTCACATTTCAAAAGAAGATTTTAAAACGATTTTGAATGAACAAATGCATCATCCAAGGGAGTTTCAAATAAAACAAAAAGGTCATAAACCATTCAAATAAAACAAAAAGTTCATAAAACAAAAACAAAAAGTTCATAAAACAAACCTCACTCACTCAAGCTATTAATAATAAAACAAAAATCAATTATGATCGATTTTGTAGCTCTTTGTAACTTGTCAATACTTGACTTTAAACTTTAAACGACATTGATGTCAAAAATTTTCTTTTCCATTTTCTCTCAAAAGATATAGAAATTTCTTGAAATTGTAATTTCCAAGTTTGAACCTACCCTTTCGATATCTTTCTATTTTCAAGATATGCTGCACGTGACAAGCCGTGTTTTACCTCCAAAAGTTTTAATTGAAATCCAAAAAATGTATATTGTTAATTCCCAATTAGTGTAATTGTGTCAGCGTTGCTGCCAAACAAAGTGAAAAATTATAATATTGTAAAACAGCAACTTTTGGAGTAAACAGTTTCTAAATATTAAACAACTATAATTCAGTTTCTTTGGAAGAACTGGCCTTTCACGACTGCAACATACCAAACGCAGACTTTGACTGCAGATATCGCGTCTCGAACACAGCATACAGCTTTCCTTTATACTGAAGGCTGCAAAAAATTATCTTTGCAACGCGTGTGGTTACTTATTCCAGGATCTCAATTATTTTCTTCTGAGTGTTCATCTTTTGAGTCTCTTGAAAAAACGTCTTTGGCTCTTCCTTTTTGTCTCTAATCTCTGATCCAGATTTTAGGCTGTGACCAGCAGGCTGGTGTGTCTCACCGGAGTTTCTCTGCGCACCAATTTTTTGGATAGTAAAGAAGTAGTGGCGCAACTATAGATTCGAGCCAGGTGATACGAGCTTAGACTAAAGAACCTACTTACTATCGTTACCTGCGTATGTGACAATATACGCATTGTGACGCCAAAAAAATCTGAGCATGTAGAGGCAGGAGCAGGCACGCAAGCAGTGTTTTTCCAAGGAGAAGGGGTTTGAACCATAGGTTAAAATTTTTTTGTTTGAAAATGGCTTTGTTTGTCGAGCAGAATGGCCCCATTTGTTGTGCAGAATGGCCCAACTCAATCGTATTATACGCGGAAGCCCCAGCGGTTGGGCGATTTTTGTAAATTTTCAAAAAACAAATCCATCTGAATCACATTTCACGCGGTTTTAGAGCTATTTGAAAGAACAAAATTGTTCCGATTCCGAGGTCATTTAATATAACTAACTTGCCCGACTCCTTCAAGTTCCCTTTTACTTACGGTCAAGTCCAAGACACGTTTAAACGCTTGAATTTTTAAGATCGGAGAGATGGCTGCAGCCCTCTTAACTTCCCTGATCGGGCACTGCCCAAGAATAACGTAAGTTCAGTAGAAATGCCAATTTTATGCTAAATTTGGAATGTGGAAAAATGTGAAAAACTGTTTTTTCTAATTTTACTTATACGGTATCTTCTTTTCTTAAATAATTGCTTTGAAAACATATTATTGCAAAAAAATTCCCAAATTGCTATTTTTCCGACAAACATTACTAACGTTGTTTAGCGGGGCATGGGAACTTTTTTGCCCTCGTCCTCAGAGCTCCGTCTTTTTTTTGTTTTTTTTTTAAGGCCAATAAAGACTTGCGCTCACAACTACGGGTACGGTGGTACCTCAATTGATTAATTCAAATTAAGAAAAAATATTTACTTTGTAACAATTTGAGATATTATCGTATAATTTAAAAAATTTTCGTTAAAATAAATAAACTAGAAATAAAGTTGGCGTTTGAAAAACTATTGAAAAAGTGGGACTCCATTATCAGTGGATATTTGCACTGGACCCTCATTGCCTAAAAATATATCATTTCCACATTTAGAATTAAGTTATTTCCTTTCACGAGTTACCGCCATCTTTTGTTACGGTTTTTACCACGATACTGCTTCGCAGTATATATCGAAACTGCTGCCAACGCGTGAAACTTCAAAATGGCGTCTGAAGTCATTTCAAAAACAGTACAACTGTTTTCAAATTATCATAAAAACTTTAACGAAATGCAATATCTTAGGCACTTGGGCACCCTTTGCCTTTTGAGAGCGGCTGTCCTCAAAAAGTCGGTCCAAGTCCTTGCCCTCGGACTTTTTTGAGTCCTGGGCCTCAAACTTTGGGTGCTCGACTCCACCTCTGATGTATTGTGTAACTCCAAGAAGCTCATGCATATTCCTGCACTGCAGCATTAACCAACCGACTAAGCAGCTTATAAATCACCACTAGGAAAAAGCACCTATAGTTTAAATCAGCTTAGCAAGACACGAGTAGCAGTAGTAAAATTTTATCATGGCCCATATCTGAGCTGCCAGAGGAGAATTTCCTGAATATTATACTATAGCCTAGAGTCTAAATTTTACAGTACTTTTATGGTAGCATCAGCACTACATCAGGTTTAGGCAGATTAGTGGAAACAATTAAGTTGGCTATAATTCATCTTATCATTGCCCTTTTCACTGTTTCATGTTCATTCGCCCAACAGAAATGCAGGAAATAGGGGGCAATTTTAAAATACCAAGTAGGGTACCGGTTATTAAATTACAGTGCTCTTGGTTTTCAATTGACTAAAAGCTTTTATCCAACAAACCTGGTTTCCGCCGGCTGAACTGTACGGTGTTTGGTCACTATCTGGAGATTTCTATTTCAAGACCCATAACCCAGTTTGTGATCTAGCCCGACTTTAACCCATGACTCCAAAATTCTTTCTGCCAAGCCAGACCACTGCCAATTCAAATGCCACGTTTTGCATTAAAGGCCACCTAATGTCTGCAAACCAATGCACTTAAAATGCCATAAAAAAGTATTACTAATCGAATGCTGAAAACCTGGTTTAGATGCACGTTCTCAGTTTCAAGCTTTCGCGTTTTTAAAAAGGTGACATGACGTCATTAGACCCAGGAGTTAGGTGCCTTCGACTTTACTTTGAACTAATTACGCCTTTTTTGCGCAACACTTTTTGACTAGCAAGCTGTTATCACATGCCTTTCCAAAATCGCCTATTCTCTGCAAAGATAAATTAGTCGAAGGCACCAAACTCCTGGGTCTAATGACGTCATGTCACTTTTTAAAAACGCGAAAGCTTGGAACTGAGAACGTGCATCTAAACCAGGTTTTCAGCATTCGATTAGTAATACTTTTTAATTGCATTTTAAGTGCATTGGTTTGCAGACATTAGGTGGCCTTTAAAGTAAATTGATTTTCACATGTTGCTTGAATTTTATACTAGGCATAACTAGATACTATGCTGATTCTATAGTTGTTTTTTTTACGATAGGCTACAATTAGATCTATGCTTTTTGATAAGTCTGGGGCCTAAGAGATTTGGAAGCGAAAACTGCTGTATACTGTTAGAAACATTCAGCCTAGATGCTTCCAGTCTGCTGTTTTTGGTTTTCCATAGCCCAGTCCTAACCTGTAAGTTAACCTTTTTCCATTTCTTAAAACTGGTCGGCCGGTAATTTTTGAAACGTAGGTCGAATATCAACAGCAATAACCCTAATAAATTCTTTTTTCCAAGTAGGTTTGCCGGTTCTGCCGGTAAAACGCAACTGACATACAATATGTCTAACCATTGCGTTTTAAATTTCTTAACAATCACATGTCTCTGTTACATCATAGTTATGAACCTGAAAAAAATAAATTGACTTAACAACATTTTCCTCTGACAATGGGACCTATAAACAAATCTTTGATCGCTAATTTTTCAGGGAAGGAAACGAGTTTTTTCTTCAAAATTTCGCCAAAAGTTGTATTTTACACCACAGTACCAGAATATGGTCATAACTCAATTTGCCAAAAAACTAACTTAACAATTTCTGTCTCTCAGGTCTTCAATTCTTTGCTTTTGCACGTAGTGGCACAAAATGGAATGACATTAGTGATAAAGCGATAAGTTTTTGCTACACCTCAACCAACAAATCTTTCCAAAGAAGGTAACGCCGACAGTGAAGATGCAACTAAAGTGTACAATGAAGACAACGGAGAGACCATTCCACACACTTAGGGATGTTGTAACTACTGCAAAACACTTTTGCTATTCTGCATTTGTTGTTTTGTGACAATATTTGTTGCCGTCACAAATAAACAAGCGCATTTTTTGCAATTTAGAATTTTTTTTTCTGTTTTTTTTTCAAAATCGCTTATATCCAAATTTTTTTATTTACAAAAATTTAAGAAAAAATAATTTGGAACATGCGAGATCTGACCAAACATGCTTTTTAAATGTAGTAGGCGGTAACACTTCTATAGCCACAAACAACTTTAAAAAGCGTTCATGCGTACAAGTCCTACACGTTTTTTGTGATTTTCTCGAAAGTACTGAAATGCAAAAAAGCTGTTTTGAAAATAAACTTTTCACATAGATACATGTTAAGTAAATAATGCACAATGCGATTCACGTTACGCGTATTTTTTAGAAAAGTATAACTCTATACCTGAATTATCTTTCAATAAAGCTTATTTATTACCTGGTTCGATTTATTAGTTCAATTCTCAGCGCACTAAAAATTTAATCCTCAGTTTTACTGTTCACTGTTGTAACAAAATTTAATTTACTATGCATTGATGTATTTACTGTCCAACTTGCAGTGCACGAACTATACTGTAGTCTGTGACCACTTAGCCAACAAACCATTTGTCCTACTAAATGCCAGCATTTTCGGGAAATATCGCGAAAAACCGTCTTTGCGATCTGCTATTTATCGATCTATAACTATCGCATTTTCATTAAAAAGATACTGCTCGAAATCGGTTTTATTGAAGAAATGAGAACTACTTGAGGTAACAAAGAGGTGCCCTAAACCTTTTTTCACAATTACCCTTAATCGCAAACATACTGCTTATCCGTTTGACTCTGTACCATTGGCAACGCTGCATTTCGCAATTTTGTGACGTTGCAAAAGGCATAATTTTGCAAAAATTCTTGCAAACTAACAAACGCGATTACCAACTAGTATCAGTAAGTAGCCTAGCTATCACCAAATCTGAAAACTTTGCAATTGTCACTGGAACTTAAAAACCTAGGCTGCCAGTACTGATCTACAGCACGTCTTTTATGATGTCACAAAATTGCGAAAAGCAGGGTTGCCAATGGTACGTAGTCACACGGATTAGAACGCATTTTTGCATTGTGGAAATTGTGGAAAAAGGTTTGGGGCACCTTTTTATTGCGTGAAGTAGTTCTCATTTCTTCAATAAAACCGATTTTGAACAGTATCTCTTGACGATAACGAAGAACACCCGCATCAAAATCAATTGTCTAGTGTGTATGTGCATTCTGTACAAAAAAGAAGGGAGTGTCAAAAACCGACTGTCAAGTAGCATTAGTACTTACTACTTGCTTTTATAAAGAAATGATTGGTTTTGTTCTACGTGGAGTTTTAGTTGCTTGCAATTCTCTCAAAACAATGGCAACTGATAAATTTACCAACACGTTGATTATTATTATTGTACGTTAATTTACACACAGAGTTTAATTTGGCCCTCTACCAAACCACATTATTCGTTGAATTTTGGTTCAGAAAAAATAGGACCACGTTCGATAAAACTCGCAACGAAAAAACGTCACAAAGATAGCATGGTTTGTTCTACTAAACTAAAATAATGTGGTAGCAAGAGCAGAGCGAAAAAAAAACAAAACAGTAAAGACTCCGAATGGTAACGCGTAAAAATTTAAATCGAAAAAAGTCTTGGAAGGAGTTTATCAGCAGTAGCGGCAGCGGCAGAAAATTTGCTAAAAAAAAAGCTTTGAAGCGCTGCCGCTTTTTTAACTGAAAAAACAGCGGCGCTGCCGCTTTTCGCTGGTGACGAGAAAAAGTAGCGGCGCTGCCGCTACGGCTACCGAAAAAGTAGCGGCGCTAGTAGCGCCGCTGGTAAACAGCGCCGCTGCGCCCATCTCTGCCAATCACAGATACACAATCTCAGCTAAACTACCAAACTTACAGTACAACCACTTTGAAACTAATTTCAGTACATTAGAATTTCCGAGTTATTAGAATCCATAAATTATTAGCATGATTGGAATAGAAAAACCTGTTTCTACCACAGCAAAAGCTCTCGAATATCCCAGAAAAATCTTTATTACGTCACAATAAACAGCATAAGAGCTTACGATATGACGTCAATTGCAAACAACTATGACGTCATAAAGTTCAATTTTAAATATAGTAACTGATGACTCGTAAACAACAAAATATCCAGGTGACTACCAAAAATCTTGGAACATACTGAAAAGAATTATCTCGAACATTCCAAATCAAAAGGGTGGCAAAACAAGTAAAGCAGTCACACCTAAGGTGCGGCACGGCAAAACAATTATAATAAAGCATTTCAAAATTAGGTTTATAAGTGGTACTGTCATTAAAGCGAGTCGAAGATACTGTTTTGGTCGGACGTAATACCCTTTTTCAGTTCAATACTATGCAGCGCTCTATGACAAAAGAATAAAATAAGCAACTGCAACTGTTAAGCAATCGTGAGCGTATTATACGAGCAATCGTTAAGCAATCGTGAGCGTATTATACGAGCGTATCATTTGTTTGATGTAAACAAAACTTCGATGCGCCAGGCGCGCCACCTTACCGACGTCACATAAACAACGAACGCACTCCAGTGCCAATGAACTCACGCAAAGCTTCGATCAAACATAAAAGTCATTAATTAGTAAGGCCCCATATTACAGAAATTTCCTTGTTCGCATTGCTAACGAGAATTTTTTAAGAGGCATAACCGAACGAAATACTCGCTAAATGCAAAAGGTTATTTTTGCACATGCATCTGAATCTCTGCGAGCTGCTGGGTAACGTCATTTTTGCTTGGATCGATTGCGAGATATACATAAATAGAGTAAAAAAACTCACGTTTTTCTCGCCAACTTTACGAAGATATTGAAGCACTCTAAGCGTGTGAGAAATCGTTTTTGGTCAGAAATTTAATGGTAAAATGTTAAAAACTCTAACTAAAACGAACTAAAACCAACTTACTACCTTTCGAGAGAAATTACAACCAAATTTGTGGTACGGCTATGTAGATGCCACCCAGAGGCGTTGCTAAGGATGGTGACACCCGGGGCGGGGAATGCATGGTGTCACCCTGTATGTGTGACGTATCCTTCATGATGTCACTCCTCTGTTAGTGAAGACCAAAAAAAAAGGTCTCTGCCAATAATTCAGTTGGTTTTCGGTCCAAAATCAAGCGAAGAGCAAAAAAAAAGGTCTTCGCCTAAAATTCAATGGGTTTTTGGTCCAACATCAAGCGAAGACCAAAAAAAAGGTCTTCGCCGAAAACTATGTGGGTTTTCACTGGGAATCTGGATTGAGACCCAAAAAATTGAAAGAAAAAGTCTTCATCACAAACACATTATATACTGGTGTCACCCCAAAATGGTGACATACGGGACGGGCCGCCCCCCCCCCCCCATCTAGCGACGCCACTAATGCCACCTTATTTGTCATAATCAGTAAAAACTCGCATGAAGATTTTTTGGATTATTTAAACACTGTTGAAAGTCACTATTTGCTTAAATTTGCTATTCGTCATAATCAGTAAAAACTCGCTCGAAGATTTTTTGGATCATTTAAACACTATTTGCTAAAAATTGATTAAAATGGTTGCCATGTGTGCTATTAGACGGCTAAGAAGAAGCAAATTGCACTGAGAACCGTTTGCTGAATCAACTGATATAGAAATATTGAATAGTGCGAGTTGACAAAAGTAACTATACACTCTTTTTATAAGAACAAAATTCCAAGAACATAAGACTCATTTTTTGCTTAAAATTTAAGAACAAATTAAAAACAATGCCAGCCTCGGCAGCAAAAACAAATGAAAACAAATAATATTCAAATCAAAGAAAAGAAACCAAATTTTGTACTGATTCAAAACGATAAAATTTTAGTGATTTTCTTGTGCTTGCAAGCAAAACAGTAACTGTTCCAAAAGTATAGCGCTGTTTGAGAATGTTTTTGGAAGTCGTTCAGTTTGAAAAAAGCTTGCTTTTTCTCTTTTGCAATTTTGCGATGCTGCAAAAGCTGGAAAAAAGCTTTTACTCAGGCAGATGAGCATTAGGAATTAAACTGTGTTTCAAACATGGTCGCTAAAATTGACCTCGATGCTCTCAAAAAATGAAAAAAAATAAAGAACAAACGAGGATCAAAATCGTCAAAAATATAAAAACAGCCAGTCTCAACTCAAGATTTACTAATTCTAACAAAGAAAAGTGGACTTCGACTTGCTCACTTTTGAAAATTTTTGAAATCTATTGTTACTGTTAACATATATATACGGCCATTTTTATTTTGATTTAAAAAAATTAAATTTTGACTTTATTTTAGCTAAATTTTGACTTTATTTTGACCTAAACCGTTTTGGCCTTATTAAGCTCCAAATTTTGATTAAAAAAAAAGTTTTGTTATTTGCAATTCACGTAAGTTTGAAGCAGGTAACCTTCTTCACTTTTCATTAACAGCATTTGAAAAGAATTATCAATAAGTCAGTCTTGTGATTAAAGAAACTAATCGCTGCAGGACAAAAACCTACGAATCCGCACATATTTCCATGTCAATTACACTTTTTTTAATAACCAGTAAATTTTGAATTGAAATTTGCTGTTCTTAAATTTTCACGAATTTTTGGCCTTACTTGTTCTTAAATTTTTATTGGAAAATTCATTGACACATTTTCAATCTTGCGTGGTAAAAAGTTGCGCAGTGTAAAAGTTTTGTCCATTGCTAAAGCCGTGAAACCAAAACAGGACTACAGTCCTAAGATTTCAAAAATTTGGTTGATTCGTTTTTGAATTTGGACATGTAATGATTTTAGTTATTTTATTCATGCCGAGGCAGGCATTCTTAATTTGTTTTTAATTTATAAAAATGAGTTTCGCGTTATTATAAAATTATTTTTATACAGAAGTTAACCCAGGCAATGGTATTGCGGAATATTGCAACTATTTGCCGAATTTTGAATAGCAAAACCTCATTCAAGCGTGTATGAAATTGCTCATAACCGTTGCATTGGTTCTCAAATAAGCACAAAAATGAAGAAAAAAACCTTTTGTTTGCTTTTGAACAAGATTTTTTGATAACATACAATTTTAACAAATTTTGACCGAACCCAAAATTTTGACTTTATTTTGACCTATGAAATCTACCTAAACTGGCTCCAGAGCACCTGAAACCAATGTTGGTATACATTTGATGATATAACAAAGCGCTGAAAATTTTTTGATTTTATTGACTCTTACGGGCCCTATATATAAGTTTACTCACCAACAGTCTCAAGAGCGCTTTATGTCATTTAAAAAATTGTAGTATGGAAAAAGTTGTTCCTTTTTTTACATTGATCCAAAATATAATTAAATTCTGTCCTTCATTAACTAATTATTATCAATCGAGGATTTTGCAAGCTAAGAATATTAACGCAAGGCCCATAGTACCTTTCTTCATAACAACTGCAGTATCTATCGTCATATAGACACAGTACGCTTTAACGCATTGTTTTGAAGTAAAAATGCATGAAACGTCACAATGAGGTATTTATTATGTACTAACGCAACATCTCGCAAAGGGATCCTATACACCTCCCCGAAAAACACCTTCCAGAAATTACATTTCCCCAAAAAACACTTGGCCGAAACTACATTATCCCGAATATATATTTCCCTGAACGCGCATTTTCCAGAAATTACATTTCCCTGAACATGCATGCACTTGCCAGAAATTACATTTTCCTGAACGTGCATTAGGCAGAAATTACATTTTCCTTAACGTGCACTTTTCAGAAATTACACTTGTCTGAACATGCACTTGCCAGAAATTACATTTTTCTGAACGTGCACTTTCCAGAAATTACACTTTCCTGAACATGCACTTGCCAGAAATTACATTAGCCTGAATGCTCATTTGGCAGAAATTACATTTGGCCGAAGTTCAGGGGCGTATTTAGGGGGGGGCCATTGGGCCATGGCCCCCCCCTTTGGTTCGCTAGGATTGCAAAATTGCATTGTAAAGTGAGCAAAATTGAGGCATGGCCCCCCCCCCTTTGTAAGTTGGGCATCAGGCTTTTGGCTGCAAATTTGAGTGAGTTCGGGTGAAAAACGGGACGGACCTTGAGTAAAGACCTTTTTTTTTTTTGCTCTTCACCTAAATTTGGCCGAAATATGGGACAAAATTTGAGTGAAGACCTTTTTTTTTTGCTCTTCACCTAAATTTGGCCGAAAAATGAGACTAAATTTGAGTGGAACAACTTCTGATTCAGATCTTTGTTCTTCCCAAATTTTCTGAAATTTTTGGCCCCCCCCTTTTCAAAATCCTGCGTACGCTACTGCCGAAGTTACATTTTCCTGAAAGCTTATTTGCCAGAATTTACACTTGCCAGAATGTACATTTGGCCGAAATTACATTTCCCCGAAACTTATTTGCCAGAATTTACCCATGCCAGAAAGTACATTTGGCCGGAAATTACATTTCCCCGAAACTTATTTTTCAGAAATTACATTTCCTCATAAATTCATTTTCTAGAAACTATTTTTCATTTGAAAAATTATACTATGGTTAGGTTATTCGTTTCTAATAAACAAAACAAACTTTTAGTTGAAATTAAGAAACGTTGCGATAACAGTTAGCTTACTGAATGAGAAATATAACCTAGCTAACTAGTCAATTTGCTGTCATAAGTTGTGCTTCAAGCGTAACGAAAATTAGCAATTAAAAATCGATGCAAGCAAAGTCACTGAGGCAAAGCAAGCTTACTTTAACCCAGGTTACACTTTTTTAGAAGAATCAATAAATTTTAAGTTGAGGCTGGCTTCTCTTAGTTTTTGCCAATTTGCTGCTTTATTGGTTCTAATATTAGTTCTTGAATGCAGAGAACGTTCATGTCACTTTAAACGACCGTAGTTTTAAAGTTATGTTGGTGTTTAATTCCGAATGCTCTGTCAGCTTGAGCAAAGACTTCTTGCTTTTTTTGCAGCATCGTAAAATTGCAAAAGCGAAAAAGTACGGAGTTTTTTTTTAACTTGGAACATCCAAATCTTTATGAGTTGCTTGCGCAGTTTGAAGCAGCACTCCGTAATTTTAGAATCGCTGCAATATTTTGCTGGTAAATACTGGAAAATTACTGAAATTTCATCGTTTTGAATTGGCACAGAATTTAGTCGCTTTTAAGGTTTGAAATTTATTCTTGTTTGTTTCCGATCTTTTTGTTACTGATGGAGGCTGGCATTTTTTTAGATTCTGAGCAACAATGAGCCTCGGGTTTTATGAAATATGATCGCTATAAAAAAAATAGTGTAATTCGTCTTGCGTTAGCGACAAAATTAAATCTGCAGCTGTAGTACGAAACAGCCAAAATCTACATTATATGCAAGCCAGCAAATCAACACTTGTTGCCTTCCTCGGCAAAAGATTTCGCGCTTAAGCTTACCAACACTCAAAAAAGCAGCAATGGCGTGTATTCCCGCAACCAGCTTCAAAGAGCTTTTAGTTGAAACCTACCGAAAAAGCCACTCCTACGGAAATCTCATTATGATGTCAATTCCCGCCATTCACATTTCATACAATTTAGAACATTTCATTCGCAGTTCATGCGAAGGTAGCAAAGGAGATTTGTGATTCCTTCAGGTGACGTCACAATTAAAACCAACGAGCCTTGCTCTAGCAAAAACTGACCGCATAGTGCAATGTAATGAACTACGTAGAATGATCTAGTCGAGATTGTTTTTGGGTAAGTAGGTGGACTGCGACTGATTATGATGAAAATTCGAATTTCCTGCTGTTAAGAATTTTCTGCTGTGTATTTTTGAGCAGAGAATTTTGAGTTAATATTTGTGAGCAACCAGGCTCCTGTCAATCTTTCGAATTGAACAATTTCACCAATTTGCACATTGTTGTCACGGAAACATTAATGTTTGCTTTATATAAATTTTCCCTCAAGGCGCGTTATGTACCTCAAATCAAAATGACAGTTCCGTACGATGTTTTTTTTTAATTCTTCAAATTTATTGATACGAATACCTCATCATATCATTGTATAATTAATGCGAGAAAACGCTCACCTAACGAGCTCCATTACAGCAAGACTGTAGGCCAGTGCTTCCCAATGTTTTCATCACCGTGACCTATTTTCAATTCGAAAATTTTCCATGGACCACATCTAAAACGCTAGCTTAATCGCAATTTTTCAATTTTCAGGTGATCTCCGCAAAAAATAAGGGTATTCACGCCAAAAACCGCAAATTTTGTGCTAGCTCTCTAACGGGCCTCACAGTGCCAATGATCAAGACATTTTTTCAACCGAATTTGCAATTACCCAAATAGCTCTGTAGCCCATCACAAAATGCTCCTGTGGCCCACAGGTTGAAAACCACTGCTGTAGGCCATATGCAGAGGTGGGCAGCACAAGTCATAAAAGTTGCGCCGCAAGCGCACCCGCTGAAAATCTTGCGCCGCAAGCGTTTTCGCAAGCCCCAAAAAATAATTGCGCCGCAAGCGCAAGTGTGACGTTTTCAAAAGTACAATTTCGGTTGACTCACTGCTCAAACCTCACTAGGTTATGGTATGAAACCAATATTTAAAACAAATTATGCACGCTGCTAAATTCGTTAAGAAAAAATTATTGATTTTCTTCAAAAAATGCAAGCATTTGAAAATGCGCTTCGCTTAAACCTCTTTTGGCGAAGAACATCTTTATACCTAACGAAAAAATACTCTCAACACTCGCACTTAAAGGAACCGGGGTGTTAAAAAATTCCACAAATATAGTCATCTTGTGGTGGTAAGCGAACGACTTCGGAGTTACTGTTTTTTTCTAATGGCTCGTCAAGGAACTCCTTTCAAGCTTCTATACATATTTTGCACTTCTACAGCAATTAGCATCACTCTCTTTCAAATGGAGCCCGCAAAAAAAATCCTCCTGTGTTTTGTTTAAAGAAATTCAACAATCTAAGTGTTACTTATGAGAGCTATACCAATGCTGTCACTCCTGTTCGCGATATCTTTCAAGTATTACCGGACTAGCAAAAAAGTTAAAATTAATAGTTTTTGTTATTTCTTGTTTTTGAATTACGGTAAAAAAGGACTGTTCCGAAAAACGCGTTTAATGCCCAAACCAAGTTTAAGATTTTTTGAAAACGAGAATCGTATTTGTAAAAACACAATTAAAAAAATAATTTTTTTGATCAAAGTTTCATTTTACGACCGTTTTTTAACATACTTAATTGGAAAAAAATTTTTTGAAAAATCGGCAAAAATATTTTAGACAGAAACGTTTCAGCAAAAGAAGTCCCCAGCTGCAGTAAATCCAATAGAAGTATTGCAAGTAGTAAACGAATGGAATTTCCCATGACAAGGTTTTTATGAACCTTCCTCATCATTGGCGTAGCCAAGAAGGGAGCAAGAGGCCCGTCCCCCTCCCCAATTAAAATGCCACCAATACTAAAAATAATAACAACAAAGCGATATGTTTTTTCAGTTTCAGATTCTTTAACAGACTAATATTGATACTGACGACCAGGTGGCCTGGGCCCTCTCAAATCAAATTTTTGCAATCCAATTTAAATGTATAACCGTATTCATGACAAAACAAAAATCTCCAAAGCAAATACTCGAGGGATTATTTACCACATAAAATCACCAAAGGAACCACAAGCGTACCAATGATACCATTCCTACGCGCGGGAAACTATATAGCGATTCAAATGAAAAAGAGAAAGCAACATCTGTTGACAAGTATGTTAACGATCACAGCACTACAGGAATTACACAGGTGAGCATCCGCGACCGGTTTCGTCCTTGCTCAAGAAACTCTTTAGGCGGAAGAACCAATTTGCAGGCTCTGTTTTCCGCCGCTGCATTGCTTTATTTGGTTTTCTCAGTGATGCCCTAGGCTGTTTTTGTTCTTGCGCCAGATGAGTCCCTTGAGCAAGGACGAAACCGGTCGCGGATGCTCACCTGTGTAATTCCTGTAATGTTGTGATCGTTAATATGCTTGTTAACCGACGTTGTTTTCTCTTTTTTAAGTGATTATTTACTGCTAAAAATATTGCAGGAGGCGATATACTTTGCTTCTCCCACCTGGGCGAAGTCCCTTGCAAAGTTTAACCCCCAAATACAAGATTTTGAACGTATTTTGGACTTGATCTGTAAGTAAATGGAAGACTCACCAATTTGATTTTTTCAATTGGCTTTCAAATCTTAAAAACTTGGTAATTTCAAACGGCGCTAAAAACGTACGAAAGGTGATTCAAAATTTCAAATGGCATTAAAATGGCTATTTTTTTTTCGAAAAAATTACAAAAAATCGCCCAGCGGCGGCTTCCAGACCCCCAGTCCGTGATACGTTTGAGGTAAGCTAATTTGCTCACGACGTCTCTCGATTTAGACAATTTTGAAAATCTTTTTAACTTTAGGCTCAAGTCCTTTTTCTTTAGTAAAATCCCGGTTACATACCAACCCAGGTCCCCTATTTTAATTCTTGATTCTACGGTAGCTTCGTCCAATAAAAAGTTTCTCTTTTCGACAAATTTTGATAAAGTCTTGCCCGTGATTTGCGTTTTGGCCTTCCCCCCAATCAAAAATCCTGGCTTCGCCTATGTACCTCGTTTATGTTTTTTCTTAACTTTAATCCAATTTGTTTCAAAAGGCAATCATTCAAAATCGTATTTGAATTGCGCTTGCGAGATTGCGCTCAAAATTGCTAAAATACTTGCGGCGCAAGCGTCAGCGCAACCGTTTAAAAATAATTGCAGCGCAAGCGCAATCGCAAGTAGCATAGTTGCGCCGCAATTAGTGCTGCGCAAGTGCCCACCTCTGGCCATATGTAAGCGTAATGGTCGTGAAATTTCAGTTTCGTCTTTTCATACGTGTAAGTCTGCACTAAGGTCAGTAGCGTAGGCGTCGCTGTCGGGGGGCCGTGCCTCATGCAGTAGCGTAGCCAGGGGGGCGGGGGGCTCGAGCGCCTCCCCCATTGGCCTGAAAAGTATGCAAAATACCACGTTTTTAGTGCTTTTGAGGCTGATTTTTGCACCAAAAATGAAAATAACCCCCCAACGGGATTGGCGATAAGAAGTTGGGAAGGACGTGCTGTGATTTGGACCCGAAAACTGGAGTTGTTTTTGGAGAAAACCCGACTGAATTTCGGTGAAGAACTTTTTTTTTGAAGATTACCTAATTTTGGCCAGAGAAGCCGACTCAATCTGATCAAAGATCTGGGTCAAGATCGTTTCATGCTTTTTCCACTATCCAAAACAGCCCCCCCCCCCCATCCAAATTCCTGGCTACGCGCCTGGCTCCCTGATTTCAGTTTACTCAAAATACTGTTTTTGCAACATCACGTAACGATAAAACAATAGTCAATGACTGAAATATAGCATTAATAACTTTCCGGAATAACCCGCCTTTTTACTGTAACACGCCTTTACACATGTGTCGCGGAAGAGAGATATAAGACTGCAGAACCGTTACCGATACTTTATAAGTTATTCCAGCATGATAATTGGCCTACAGCAACCAGTTTTGCGTAGTTTTTGATTTGCTGCAATTCTGTAAAAATTGCACGTTTGTAACAAGTTTTAAAGCGCCTTCCGCTCTTAATTTGCGTAATTTGCATAGAATCTAATCACGTGATACACTCATCACACCTAGTTGCATTTTTTGGTTAGTCATTCCTAGTTTTTCGGTATACCTGCTAGCAAGCCATTTTAATTTTGACAAGTTTTCGTTTTATTGAGTTAAAGAGATCGGAGTCCAAACAATAGTTAATTTACTGTTTTGTAAGTGTTTAGTTACTGCTCTTCTGCCGTTTTGCCTAAGTTACGCTACGTTCCCACTGTGATTGAGTTATTTTATTTGAGATCCGATCGAATTTACATTTTCAAGAACAAATATACTTTTTGGATAGAAAATCGAGTTTTTTAGCACAGCAAGACAGTGATAATTCTTAGGCCCCATCTGGATTGGAACTCCGATTCTAATAATTGTAAACTCAAGACTTGAATGTGCAACATTAGTGATTATGACATAAACAATAGGTGAAAACATTTTTTCAAAGAGCAGCTGTTTTTGATCTTCGGAGCACACTCAACATTTGTAGGTCGCAGTCAGTGGAGCACCATTGTGAAAGGGCTTAGGCCCCCTTAGCCAAGTCACTTAGAAAGTTTAACTTCAAAATACAAGCATTTAAACGTATTTAGACTTGACTTGAAGTAAGGGGGGAGTGCTAAAGGGGTTAAGCAATTTAATTCTTTGAAATGACTTCTGAATTTTAGCAATTTAGTCATTGATGCGGCTTCAAAAAGTGCGAAATGTGATTAAAATGCCGTTAAAATCGCTATTTTTGTGCTGTAAAATCACAAACATAGCCCAGTGGTTGGGGGTTCCGCCCCAGACACCGGTCTGTGACACGCTCGAGTTTCATCAGTTTGTTTAGCACAAGGCCTAAATTACAAAATTTTTGTGCAAAAAAAATTACTTTTGTTTCACCCCTCTTAAGCAAAATCCTGTTTGTGCGTTTGGTAGCATTCATTGCTGCAGATAGAGTTTTCAAGCGATTGCGGCAGAGCCGCAACTAAGGGGGGAGGGCCAGAGGGGCAGCGCCCCCAAAACAAAAATTTCGCCCGCCCAAACCCCAAAGCGACAATAGGAGAAAATATTGGTAGGCCTAAGTAGGCTATTGTAAGGCTATTGATAAATGATTTGAACTGATGCGAAATATTGCGTTTCGCAAAACTTTTGTAGTCGGTACATTGATTGTGATGGCACCCGGTATGCACAAGCCTAATGCATCATCGCAATCCTTGCTTGATTTAGCTGACAAGTACAAGTTGTTCAGTAAGTAAAATCTTTGAAGAATACTATTTTACAATCAAAAAATTGACGTTAGGTGCGGTTGCGTTAGCACCAGGGTTGCACGTATAGGCGTAGCCAAAGGGGACCCAGAGGGATCGGGCCCCCCCCCAATTAAAATACCACTAATGATAAAAAATTATGACAACATAGCCTAGCGATGTTTAGTTGCAGTTACGGATGACGAGGGAGCCCCTGGGCTCCTAATCAACAACCAGGGGGCCCCTAACCAACAACCAAGGGGCCCCGGGGCTCCTAACTAACGACTAAGAAGCCCTGGGGCCCCTAACCGACAACCAGGGGGCCCCGGGGCCCCTAACTGACAAACAGGGGCCCCGGGGCCTCTAACTGATAAACAAGGGGCCCTGGGGTCCCTAATTGACGACCAGGGGCCCCCAGGGCGCCTAATTGACAACCTAACCGACAACCAGAGGGCCTCGGATCCCTTAACTGACAAACAAAGGCCCCAGGGCCCCTAATTGATAAACAAGGGGCCCTAGGAGCCCCTAACCGACAACCAGGAGACCCCAGGGCCCCTACCTGACAAACGGGGACCCCGGGGCCTCTAAATGATAAACAGGGGGCCCTGGGGCCCCTAATTGACGACCAGGGACCCTAGGGCCTCTAACTAACAACCAGGGGGCTCTGGAGCCCCTAACTGACAAACGGGGGCCCCGGGGCCTCTAACTGATGAACAGTGGCCCTGGGGCCCCTAATTGACGACCAGGGGCCCCTAACTGAAAACCAGGGGGCTCCAGGGCCCCTAACTGACAACCAGGGGGCTCCGGGGCCCCTAACTGACAACCAGGAGGCCCCGTGGCCTCCAACTAACGACCAGGGGGCCCCTAACCAGCAACCAGGCGGGTCTTAACTAACAGCCAGGGGGCCCCGGAGCCCCTAACTGATGACCAAACGTTCCAGGCCAGGGGCCCCGTAATTTAAATTTTTAACAATTTATATGCAAAACCTGTGAAAAATAGTTTTCTGCTAAAAGTTGCAACCCCAGGCCCTTGTTTAACGTTATTATGAATTTAATGCTATAACACAGGCGGTAATGCAAACCCCTAATTGAAATGCTACCAATAATGAATATAATGGGAGCATAGCTAGTACGTTGTCCTCGTCCGGAATTGCAGTTTCTTTTGTTTAGGATTTACGCGTACAAAAGTAAGTAGCCTAATAATAATGACGACCACCTGTCACGTCATAATAATGTCATGCAATTTCTGGAGGTTTTAAAAAACTATCTTGTGACTTGACTCGAGTCCTCCACGATTAGAAAAAAAATTTTAATTTCGCTTTAAATGATTTTTTTTATGAAACAACTTAAGGTCACGATCTTATCTCAAAATCATAGGCGTTGCCAGGGGGGTGGCCCAGGGGGCCCGGGCCTCCTGAATTGAAACGCCACCAGCGACAAAAATTTAGCAAAAAAACCTTGTTTCTTTATTTTCAATTTCTTTTAGCATCTTTGCGTACAACAGTACACGCGTACAACAGTAATTAACAATAAATAATATTGACGACCAGGGGCCCCGGCGCACCCCCTTAATTCAAGTTTTTTCCAACCAATTTAAACGTATAACCAGGGTGAAATCAAGGGTTTTTGTCTTAAAGAGTTGCTACCTCAGGCCCTTATCTAAACTTTTTATGAACGTAATGCAATAACCAGGGCCGTATTTGGCATATGGCACAGTGCCAGGGCCCCGCGCTCAGATAGTAGTTCTTTAAAAGTCTTCGGTTACATTTGGCAGAAAGATGTTGCAAAATCCTCGAAATGCCAGGGGCCTCGCGCATTGTAAATCCAGCCCAGAAATAACACGTTTAGCAAGCGTAACCATCTATAGTACCATTTCAGAAACGATTCAACTCCACCTCGCAAGTTTTTACGCACAAAATACTTTTAAAAAAATAGCTAGGGAATATGCTCATTAAACAAGTTATTGAATTTCAACTGAAGGGGCCTGGACCCCCTGGCCGTACATGTACTACAACTGGCTAACTTTATGACAAAACAAAAATCTTAAAGGAAAATCTTTGAGTGGATTACTATTTACTGCTAAAATATTGCAGGAGGCAATGTGCCTTACTTCCCCCTACATGGACCAAATCCCTTGCAATTAAAATTTTACACCGTAATGCAAGATTTTAAACGTGTTTTGGACTGCAATGGCAAGTAAAAGGAGGATTGAACACTTAAATTTTTTGGATTGGCTTTCAAATGTTAAAAATCTAGTTCTTCCAAATGGCTTTGAACACGTGCGAAATGCGATCCAATGGGATTAAAAAAGCTATTTTTTTATAAAAAACTTACAAAAATCGCCCAACGGCCATAGCCTCTGGCTTCCATAACAACAGACTTCCATAGCCTCTGGCGGCTGGGAGCTCCGCCCCCAGATCCCCGTCTGTGATATGTTTGAGTATACTAGCTTACTCAACATGTCTCCTAAGTTAGATTTGCATATTCCAACTATTACTTTTCGCCCTTTCTCTTTACCAAAATTCTGGTTAAGTGCCAACGGGCTACAGCTTCAGATCTTCTATTCTACGACATCTTTGCCCCACAAAAACTTCCTCTTTGAAAAATTTTGATGACGTCATTGCATGTGACATGTGATCCCCCCAATAAAAAATCCTGGCTACGCCTATGGTTGCACGCTAGCATTAGCAATGAGTGCAAGTGGTCGCTTTGACCTTGACCAAAAAGTTGTTTAGTAACTGTTGTACTCTGCGTTTTGTCTTGTTTGGCAGTAATGGATAGGTTTGTCATGAGAAGTATTAAAGACTCTCACTCCGGTCTAAATCCTGCTTCTTCTGAAGGTACCAATACTCCTTTCACTTAATTATCTGCAAATGCTTCTGGTGCCCCTGGTTATCTTAACCTTCTTGCTCCTTCGCGTCCAAACTTGAATTTATTCCCCAAAGGCAAAAATAACCGCTGCTTTTGTCACGAATGGTTTCGAACCCATACCCGCACCAACCAATGAATTGAACTCAGCTTCAGAGGTTGCTAAACGCTTTCTTATTTCTAAAACAAACTGCCCAGCACATAGACGTAGCCAGGGATCCCGCCCCCGATTAAAATGTCACCAATGACAAACTTGTGACAAAAAAGCCTCTTGTTTCTTCAGTTTCAGTTACTTCTTGCATTTTTTTGCTTACAACAGCAATTAATTAGAATAATGACGACCAGGTCCCCTCAATTCAGTTTTTGCCAACCAATTTAAATGTATGTATAACCCAGGAGAAATGGAGAGTTTTGTTCAAAAAGTTCCTATCTTAGGCCCTCATTTACCTCTTTATGAACGTAATGCAATAATTATGGCCGGATTTACCATAATATGGCGCAGTACTTCAGGGGGTCCCGCGCTCAAATGGTGAGAATTTTTTTTGGTCTTCACCTATATTTGGCAGAAAGATGTTGCGAAAATGTTCAAAGTACCAAGGGCCCCGCACAATATAAATCTGGGTCGGGCAATAACATGGTAAGAAGGCGTAACCAGCTATTGTACCATTTTTAAATAACAATCCTCCTCCACCTCGCCAGTTTTTACGTGACAAAATACTTTGAAAAAAAAATTAGCTAGGGTAAATGTTCCTTGAACAAACTATTAAATTTGAATTCAGGGGGCTTGTACCTCTTGGTCGTATATGTGCTCCTGCAACTGGTTATTTTTATGACAAAACAAAAATCTCTAAGAAAAATCTTCGAGTGGATTATTATTTACTGCTAAAATATTGCAGTAGGCAATGTACCTTGCTTTCCCCTACCCAGGCCAAATCACTTACAAAATTTAGCACCAAAATGCAGGATTTTAAAATGTTTTGGACTTGTAAATTGAAGTAAGATTGAACAATTTAATTCTTTCAATTGGCTTTCAAATGCTAAAAATCTAGTTTTTTCGAATGGCTCTATACTCGTGCAAATTGTGATCCAATGGCAATAAAATAGCTGGTTTTCAAAAAAATTACAAAAAATCGCCCAGCGGTTGTAATACGCTTAAGTTACACCAGTTTGCTCAACACGTCTCCCATTTTACACTTTTTGGGGGGGTTTAAGCTCTCTACCTTTACCAAAATGCTGGTTATGTGCTAACACACTGGCCACGGCTTCTGATCTTCCAATCTACAATATCTTTGTCCAAAAAAAAGTTATTCTTTCGAAAATTTCTGGTAACGTCATTGCACGTGATTTGTGCCCTCCTTCCTAATCAAAAATCTTGGCTACACTTATTGCCCAGCATGCTCGTATTGTAGAAAAAGGCAGCAATTTTTGGCCTCCCTTGAAAGAATTTTTGCGCCATAGAACAACGCTCTAGTTGCGGCACTGGATTAGGGGCCGCAGACGAAAACGAGATTAGAAACGTTGCCACCCTTATGGGTCTCTTTTTCAGACATTAATACAGCATTTTTAAATATATATTTGTAGCCGTACAAAATGTGAAGATCGGTTTCAATATGCAAAAATTTAGTCTATTTTAGTGCCCCCCACTTTTGGCTAGTGCCTTATCGCTTTGTTTACCCTGGCGACGGCACTGGGGTAATGGCTCTAGCTTTTTGAGACAGCAGTCTTTTGCACTGGAATGGACTCAAAAATGATTTAAAGCATCTTTTGAAACAATTATTTAGGGGAAACTGATTTGTTAAAAATAAAATACACAAATAAGTAAAAACTTTCAAAATGGCAAAAATAAGCAATCAAGTTTGATCACTAGCTAAAAAATACTGAACATGGATATTCATCAAAAAAAAAAAGTAAAACGCAGAAATAGGCGGGGGGGACAATTCAATTTAGGTTATTACCAATCACTTCTCTCAAATTTTGTCAACCACTTCTTTCAAGTTACATTCCATTAGCCCGCTCCCCCTCCAATTACCTTTCTCTAAAATATACACGAAATAGATTACCCCTTGAAAGTTTTACTAAACTAAAATTTTATGATTTACCAGCTTGTAAATATGAAACTAAAATTTTACCGTTTACATCCACCTTTTACATAACCCATTTCTGCAACCAGTTTAATCAAGTTTTTGCACTGCTAACTTCTAATGCCACGTTTTAAAGCAATGATTTTTATCAAAATAGGCCCAAAATTAAGTCCGTTTTGCAAAAAATACAAAATTTTCCAGCGGGGGTGGCGCTCTGCCCCCAGACCTCCAATGGCTTCTGGCTAGGGGCTCGCAATCAGACCCCCGAAACAGCCCCTTCATTGCAAATTTCTGGCTACGTGCCTGACTAAGGTACTTCAATGATACGACGCTTGTATGCTGATGTTTTTGTGAGTTTCAAGTACTATCGAAATGCCGTAATATACACTGTATTACCAATAACCTAAAAACACATCAAAATATCACTACAAACTTTGAAAGAATAGTTCGGTTCTGACAATGACACTTATTTTTGTCAAAAACCAAAAATATTTCAAACCTAACGTTGTTTGTCAAAATTACTTACAAGACGTGAGAGACTGCTTTCCTTTGCCCCTTTTATTCTACGCGCAGCTTAATAATTTTTGAAAATGAACAAGCATAATTATAAATTTTTGTAATGTAAATTCTATCAATAATGAAATTTCGGTTTAATGTGTATAATATCTAGAAAATGAATTTTCGGGGAAATGTAATTTCGGCCAAATGTACATTCTGGCAAGTGCAAATTCTGACAAATAAGCTTTCGGGTAAATGTAACTTCGGCCAAATGTACATTTTGGCAAGTGTACATTCAGGAAAATAAGTTTTCGGGGAAACCTAATTTCGGCCAAATGTACATTCTAGCAAGTGTTAATTCTGGCAAATAAGCTTTCGGGGAATTGTAATTTCGGACAGATGTTCATTCTGGCAAATGTAATTTCAGGCAAGTGTTCATTCGGGCAGGTGTAACTTCAAACAAGTGTTCATTCAGGCAGATGTAATTTCAGGCAAGTGTTTATTCTGGCAAGTGTGATTTCTGACAAATGTTAATTCTGGAAAAAGAACGTTCAGGGAAATGTTTTTCTGGCAAATGGTTTTCAGGGAAATGTTTTTCTACAGGGTGTAAGGATACCTCTCGAAAAGAAATTCGAGCGAGCGTTTTTGACACATGTTGGGCGAGACGGTTGGGAAATAGCATTTTATTGGAACGACCGACGCTCGCGTTGGGTGTTCCTTAGTTTTTCCTCAGCTATTTTCCAACTAACGAGTGCGAAATTTCAGACTTTTGCTTATAACTCAAGAACGATTAGATCTAGCTACATGAAATTCGGACAGTAGTTTGAGATTAATGAGTTATATGTTTGTACCAAATTTCGAGGCAATATGTCACGTGACTTTGGTTTTAGAACCCGAAAACCGCCCCGCAAGTTTGGCGTAAAAAGCGATCTCAGTCAAAAACGGCTTAAGTACGGCAAAAAATATTTCACACGGTTGTATGTCTTAAGATACCCTTTCATCCCAACCAACCCACTTTTGGCCGCGATGAGGTTTATTTTTTTTCCTTTGTTTTCTTCCTAGATTTTGTACGCTCTTCTTCTCCTAAACCACAAAACATCGAAATCTAATTTTTGTGTGAAGTTGTTGCGCTGCAAACGCAATTTTTTCTCCCGAAATTTTTTGGAGCAACTCCACCGGGAACCCCCCCAAAATGGACCCCCCAAAAATCCATATTTTGAACAGCTCAAGCTAGAGTGCTACTTTTTTTTGCTCTCAATAAATATTTAACAGACAAATATTTTGACATAGTTTGGGAGTGCCACTCCCCCCCCGGGAACCCCCCTAAATGGAACCCCAAAAATCAATTTTTTGAACGGCTCAACTTATGGTGCCAGTTTGTTATGATACCAGCAAATATTCAACAGACAAATATTTTGACATAGTTTGGGGGTGCCACCCTACCGAGGACCCGCCAAATGGACCCCCCAAAAATCAATTTTTTGAACGGCTCAACTTAGAGTGCCAGTTTGTTTTGATATCAGCAGATATTCAACAGACAAATATTTTGACATAGTTTGGGGGTGCCACCCTCCGGGGACCCCCTAATAGACCCCCCAAATATCAATTTTTTCTACGGCTCAAGCTAGGGTGCCAGTGTTTTATGATATCAGTAATTATTTAACAGACAAATATTTTGACATAGTTTGGGGGTGCCACTCCCCCGGGCACCCCCCCCCAAATGAAACCCCCCAAAATCAATTTTTTAACGGCTCAACTTTGGGTGCCAGTTTGTTTTGATATCAGGAGATATTTAACTGACATATATTTTGACTCTACTTTTCTCGAGGTTCCATAATCACATATTTTTGAATAATTGCTGATTTTACGGTAGACAAAAAGTACTTTTGAGCGTCACAGTATTAGCTACGCGTCGGTCGTCACTGGTTTTGCTGGCAAACTCCCATCTAGTTTACAAAGTTTTTTGTTCGTTAACGCCTTTTAGCGAGCGAAAATGGCCTTTACTAGCTCGTTAACACGCTCTGTAACGTGGGCCCGTAGGCATAGGCGTAGCCAGGATTTTTGATTGGGGGGGGCCCAAACCCTCAAAAATTCGGCTGTCTTCACCGAAATTGAGAGTAAATTTTGGGCCGAAATCGGAAATTCGAACGTTTTTTCCGCCCAAATTCAGGTGATCTCCAAAAAAAAAAGGTCTTCACCGAAATTAAGAGTGATTTTTCAGCCGAAATTGGAAATTCGAACGATTTTTCCGCCCAAAATCAGGTGATCTCCAAAAAAAAAAAGGTCTTCACCGAAATTAAGAGTGATTTTTCAGCCGAAATTGGAAATTCGAACGATTTTTCCGCCCAACATCAGGTGATCTCCAAAAAAAAAAAAAGAAAAAGGTCTTCACCGAAATTGAGAGTGGTTTTTCGGCCGAAACCGTTAGCTTTACTGTTACTTTACTGTTTAATTACTGTTATGTGCGCAATTACTGAAAAAAAACTGCAACTAAACATCGTCAGGCTATGTTGTCATAACTTTTTGTCGTTAGTGGAGTTTTGATTGGGGGGGGCCCGGGCCCCCTGGGCCCCCCCTGGCTACGCCTATGCCCGTAGGTATTGCTTTTCTATCTCTTTTGCGACAACTTTTGTTCCCTTGCATCAGCTTTCTCTAATTAAAGTTTGTAGAATAAGAGGATTTGGGGGATTTATATACACTATTTTCGACAAATCTCAAAATATAACTAGAGATAATTGTTTAAAATTAATCAAAAAAATTTTGAGAGCAAATTTGTTAACTGTATAATGCAAAATTATAACCGGAATGAAAAAAATAGAAAACTACAACAACAACAAAAAAGAAACTAAAGTATACTCTTTACGCAGTACAGTACAGTAGACGCTCAAGCTACGCCAACCCAAAATACATCATCATAACAAGAAAGAAAACGACTATCAAATAATGCTAGCCAAATACACGTATCGCAATGAAAAGAGCACGGATCAATCAACAGTTATCGTCTAACTCTGTTGTTGACAGGAAGAAAGTTATCGTCTAACTCTGTTCTTGACAGGAAGAAAAATACGGGAAAGTTGAGAGGGCGGAAGAAAAGTACCCAAGCTCTGGAAATTTGACGGGCTCTCAGATTTTGGAACCCGAACGGTTTGAATATTAATCTCAAGCAAGAAGTGTAGAGTAGTAGAGTCCCAAAGTCAATCAGAATTGAATTTGGAAAAAATAATTCGAAATCCGGCTGGAACTATAGTCTAACCCACAATGCTTAAACTGCAGGAGAGCATAATGAATACCCACCGCCGAACCTTTAAAGTTGCTTTAAAAAAAGTTAGAATTCGAAGATTAAAGAACCTTTGGATTACAGTGACAAGCCAGCAAATAGCATTGTTTCCACTTGCAACCAAATTTTCTGAAAAAAAAGCAACAGTTTTTTAAAGCTATGTTTTATTTGAAAAAACACACGTTTAAAAAAAAAAAAAAAAACGGAGGCAAAAAAACATTCACATCGCTAGTTGTGAGTCGAGTTTGATTCAAAACGTTGTCAATAAGGAGGGGGAGCTGAAGGGGCAAGGCAATTCAATTCCTTCAAATGGCTTCTCAATTTTAGCAATTTAGTTATTGGTATGGTTTCAAAATCGTACGAAGTGTGATTAAAATGGCATTAAACTCGGTATTTTTTTGCCACAAAATCACAAAAATTACCAAGCGGCTGGGTCCCCGCTTGCGACGCGCGTGAGTTGTATCAGTTTTTTCAGCAGGATGACCTAAATTTGACAATTTTTTACTGTCCAAAAAATTTACTTTTGGCTCATCCCTCTTGGAAAAATTCTGGATGCGCGTCTGGTCGCATTCACTGCTGCAGATAGATTTTTCAAGCGATTATGAGCCGCAGACGAAATGAGCTAACAAACGCTGCCGGCCTTTATTTTATAGGTCTCTTTTTGAGATATGATTACAGAATTTTTAATACTGCGCATAATTTGCAACCGTACAATATCAGTTTGTATACTCAAGAGCTCGGTGTATTTTAGTGCCGTTAACTTCGTTTGCTCTGGCGACGGCACCGTTACACGGGAGCTCAACAAACAAACAAAACCAAAAGAAATCGTACTGTTCACTGTCATTACTGTCCTGAAGATACTTAGCTAGCCATTCCTTTTAGGTACTATCAGAAATACATTGCCAAAATCTTTATGTCCGCAAAAATTTTTGAAACGAATGTACATTAAATAAATCAGATCAAATCTTTCTTTATCCTCGCTGTATTACGCC
Source organism: Trididemnum nubilum (assembly GCA_963965965.1). Taxonomy (NCBI): domain Eukaryota; kingdom Metazoa; phylum Chordata; class Ascidiacea; order Aplousobranchia; family Didemnidae; genus Trididemnum; species Trididemnum nubilum. Next base: position 44,410 of record CAWYPQ010000213.1, on the reverse strand, counting down.
GAAGCGTGTAACGAGTTGCGGGGGCCCATCTCCGCGTCATTGCGTCTGAGCAACGCAGCTGTTTTTGAGGAAATGTTGCAGCGTGTCGGCAGCTCTGCATCCGATTTGACCTGCTGGAGATTTGAACTGTAAAGATTTCCCGCCTCAGCGACGAATGAGTTACCGCTAGACCAACTGGACGTTGTTCATTATACCGAGCACTAAAGAATACTGTCCAAAAATATAAACGTCAACGTTTCGATTTTGTATTTTTTTTTGTTATATTGTTTAGTCGTCTCGATTGCCAGTTATTTAAGTTAAATGTCATTTTGCCTGGTAGCAAAAGCTCTATGCAATTTGTCATCCTTACTTTCATCGTCTTCTCTCATTGGTTACTTTTCCATTGTAGCAGATATTTCATAGTTTAGTATACAACAGTTTATTATATACAAGTTAATAGCACTATTGAAATCGCTTTAATCAGCAAAGTGAGATACACAAAACATATTAAAAGATATTGAATTAGAAACGTTTCAGGCAGATAGGCCTAGACGCTTTTATTTAAGAGTTTTTTTCAAAGGATTTTTTCAAAAGTTTTGTTTCGGTTTATTCTGAGCCATTTCTCGATCATGCTCAAATAGAATTATTGAATAATTAATAATTATCAAAAAGTTTGAACAGTTCAATTGACACGACCATAATTGCATGATCTGGGTTTAACCCGCACCCTTGTCACGTTGTTGCGTCCTAGGATAAGATGCTTTACGATAATTATCTCAGCTTGGTGGCTTTGAACAAGCAGCAAAATTCAGTTGACAAAAACTGGAAGAAGTTAGCAGGGGCGTATCGCCATGATGCTATGGCCCCCACCTTTGGGTCGCCAGTATAGTATAATTAACATTGAATAGCATGTGCCCCCCTTTGTAACTTGGGCAGAAAGATTGAGCACAAAAACTTATAAAATCTGACTGAAGACCTTTTTTTTTATCTTCACCTAATTTTGCGCCAAAAACCACACTAAATCTGAGCGAAGACCTTTTTTCTTTTTTTTTTTTGGTCTTCACCTAATTTTGGACAGAAAAACGGATTGATTCTGAGTGGAGAAATTTTTTCTTTTGGTTTTCATTATTCTTAAATTTTCTGGCCTCCCCCTTTCGAAAATCCTGCATACGCCATTGGAAGTCAGTATAATAATGGATCAAAGCAAACTTCTAAACGGTTACGAATTTCTCCAAGCATTTAGTATATATTACAATGAACAGCGTGCGGATCGTCCAATATCGTTAACATCTACGCCGTTCTGTGACATGAGGATAAATATGCAACCGCAACAATAGCGATCGTAAGCAAATACGAGTATATCGCTTATTTATTAAAAACAGAAACGCGATGAGCTCTGAGCGCCGCCTTACGGCGTAATATTTGTTAAAATGAACAACGAACACAGTGCTGTTTTTTGTTAAAATCACAAAACAAACAGACGTTGTTTTGTGATGTTTTCTGCGACAGCTTTTAGCACTTGCAACAGGCACGCTGTAAACCATATGGGGAGGTCAATATAAACTGTTCGTCCATTTTAGCTTTTTTTTTTGCAACCGTTGTGTCCTTGCCAAGTCTAGAAGTCCGATTGCTAGTAATGCTAATTCTGTGACTAGTCATTGCGTCATAAAAGTGCGCACTCTTTTGATTTGATCCGGTTTTCTGTTTAGTTTCTGTATGACGTGCCACTAATTTGCATTTTAGATTTACCGCGATGCAAATTTTGTAATTCTCTAAGCTAGAACTTGCAACGGTAAAATCAGTCAGCAAGAATTTCTGTAGAGGGCAGAGGCACCTTTGTAAAGAAACGAGTCAGCAAGCGAAGTATTTCAAGTCATAGTTAAGTGGGGCGGAAAATTGTCGGTATTCTAGAAACGTTTTTGGGACTGCAAAGTTGTCCATATTTTTTTAGAACTTTGAGCTCAGTTTAGTTCGGAGCCATTGCCCATTTATTTTTTGGTGCTTGTTGGCACCCCCTTCGCTTTAGCTGACTGCCCCTGATTTGCCGTTTCAAGTTCGAGCTAATAATATTGATCCAATTAACAAAGTTATTGCGGCTGCATCTGAATACCCATTGAAACCGTTTATCGGTACCCCGTTTTCACCGCTTCGTTATCGTCGTTTATTTGTATCGTTCCGTTTTATCATACATCGAAGTTGGAATTAAAATTTAAATCTTGTTAAACGCGTTATTGATTGAGGAGCAGATGCAATTAAAACCAATCAGTTAACAAAGTTTCAATGCGTTTTGAAGAAATATTTGCTCTGATTTTCGTGAAATTCCACAAATTCTTCGTTGAAGAGACGTTTTTCAATTTTCTTGAGCACAAGAGCGGTAGGATTGAATTTGTTTATCTAACTTGACAGGACTGTATAAGGGCAATCCCTTCGTTGTGACATCACAGTTTGTGACATCACATGACAGTATGCCGGTTTGTGTTGTGACTTCTCGGACGAGCCCCTTCTGTGTTTTCGAATCTAATTTAGCTTTGCATATTCTCTCTAACAATTGTTAGTATTTTGTTGTACTTGCTGTGTTGGCTTAGAGTGCTTGTGATGTACTGTTTGTGTTATTTATCTACGAAGCTGAGGAGCAGATGCAATTAAAATCAATCAGTTAGCATTAACCATTCTTGAAAAATTTCAAAATAAAAACTAAAAATAATTACTTAATAATGTTAAAAAAAATTGATAAAAAATTTACGAACCGCACAACATAAATTCAGCTCATCAGGAATAACAGAAACGGAAACAAAAACAACAAAAACAAGCGTAACTCTTTTGGGATTACAAGGTATGCTTAAGCTACACGTAAGGAAAATACATCATCGTAAAAAAAAAACGCGGTAAAACAATGCAAGCCTAATGCACAGTATATAACTGTGCAGAGTACACCTATCGCAACGAAAACTATACGAATCGTCCGATAATAACCAGCTACTTAACGTCTATCCATAGACTTTTAATTAGGAGACTGGAAACTGACAGTTTTGTCTTTCTTTTCTTCGCGGTTTGTTTTTCTAGAATACGCCGATTTGTCCGATCAGCGTGACTTTCAGCATGACTTTTTTCTTCTCGGTTCACTTGCGCTAAGAATATGTCCAATCAAATCAGCCGAATACCCGTGACTGCAAAAAAAAACTTTGAAACAAGAGCAAACTTTTTTCTTCAATGCTCTTTTTTTCTCTGCGCGTCTGTTTCTAGTCTGCTAGGTAAAGAGTCTATACGGTCTTACGAAACCTTGACCGGAAGATGAATATGCTACTCAGAGGTGGAGTCGAGAACACAAGGCTCGAGGCTAAGGCCAAGGACACTAAAAAAACCCAAGGCAAAGAACAGCCCTTCCGAGGACAGACACTCTCGAGGCCAAGAACAGGAATGCTCGAGGCCAAGGCCAAGGACCAAGGACACAAACGCAAGTGTTTTCCAAAAAAAAAGGTCCTTAAAAATTTTTTTCAGGCAATCTCAAACAAAAAGGTCTTCAAAAAATTTTTTCAGGCGATCTATAAAATTTTAGCAATGCAAAAAATAGTGCTGTCCTCGAGCCGAGGACAGGGCAATTTTGGAGGACTTGAGGCTTTAAGGCCAAGGACTTCAAAATGTGTCCTCGAGGCCAAGAACGTCCTCGAGGACTCCACCTCTGATTAGGCGCATAGCCAGAAATTCGCAATGGGCCAGGGGGTGTTTTGTGGGTCTGGGAGCGGAGCCCCGAGCTGCCGGAGGCTGGGGGTTTGGGGGAAAAGCCCCCAGCCGCCGGAGGCGCGGGGGTCTAAGGGCGGAGCCCCCAGCGCTCGAAAATTTTGCATTTTTTTGCAAAAATAACTTAATTTTAGGGATATTTTGATAAAAAAAAACAATGCTTTTAAAACGTGGCTCAGAAATTGGCAGTGCAAACATGATTAAACTGGTTGCATAAATGGGCTATTTGGAGGTGACTAGTGGTAAAATTTTAGTTCTCTTATTTAGATGCTGGTAAATTATAAAATCGAATAGTTCAATGAAACTCACACGGAGTAATCTATTTCGTATACAGCTTATAGAGAAAAATAATTGGGGGGCAGTAGCGTACGCAGGATTTTGAAAAGGGGGGGCCAGGAACTTCAGAAAATTTAAGAAAGAAAAGAACAGAGTGAGAAATTGTTCTTTCCCAAATTAGTGCGATTTTCTGCCCAAAATTAGGTGAAGAGCAAAAAAAAAGCCTGATTTTCTGTCCAAAATTAAATCACACGTCTGAAACATAGCCTTTGTGTGCTTAAACCTTCTCTCCAACATACAAAGGGGGAGCCATGCCGCAATTTTTGCATACTTATTCAATGCTAATTATACTATCGTGGCAAACCAAAGGGGGGCATGGCCCAATGGCCCCCCCTAAATACGCCCCTGTTGGGGGGGGAGGGTTATGAAAAGAGGTTTGAGAGAAAGGATTGGTAATTACAGTCAAACCTCGTTTTTCGAACATAATCCGTTCCAGAAGGTTGTTCGAAAAGTGATTTGTTCGAAATCCGAAACAATTTTTCCCATTAAAATTAATGCAAATAATTTTAATCCGTTCCAACTCTAGAAAACAACTTTTGTGAAGTATTTTTTTACTATTTTACACCATAAACTGTACTGTGATACTGTAATAACATAAATAAAAATGGATAGAAGTAGATTGTGTTTTATTTTAATAAAGGATTTCGTATCTAAGACGATGAAAAAAACGAACAGTAAACATTTCTTATGTTTTATTTTCAAAACATTGAAAACATTAAAAGTTAAGATGCAGTACAATACGAAAAATTTTGAAAAAATTTGCCGAAATTACTAATGAAACAGTAAAAAAAAAAATACAACAGCTCAGTTACACCAAAAATCGTGTGAAAAAAGCCGACATATGCAGCATCATGGTGCATTCGTGTTCGCTCGGCCTCTTTCGGTTTGGTCGTGATCCGAATTTTTGTTCGAAGTCTGAAAGGTAAAAATCTCGAATTTATTGTTCGAAAACCGATTTGGTCGAGAACCGAAGCGTTCGATACCCGAGGTTTGACTGTAGCTAATATTGAATATCCCCCCAATTTTTAAGTTTATAGTATCTTTGTAGATGACACCTATAGCATTTTTACACTTGCGATCAAATTTAATTGCGTATTTTTGACCATTTTTAAAATTTTTCATTTACTTGTTAGTTTTATTTTTAACAAATTTGCCCCCCTAAATATATGCTTCAAAAGGTGTTTCAAATCACTATTTAGTCCACTCCAGTGCATTTAACAGTCTCAAAAGTGCTAAAAACGTAGTGTTTTTTTCTCATTCTGCATTTTGGTCGACATGCCAATAGGGGGCTAGCCCCCCGGCCCCCCCCCCCGCCCTGGCTACGCTACTGCCTCTGATGCTACTGCACCTTTTTATAAAATATATAAGAACCAGTAAATTTTGGGTTGAGACTGGCTGTTTTTAAATTTTTAGTCTCACTAAGAAATTGTGTAGTGTAAGAGTTACAGCATCAAGGCCGGATTTACATTGCTCGGGGCCCATTGGCACTTTTGGTATTTTTCTGCCAATTAAATGTGAAGACAAAAAGAAACATCTTACCCTGCCAGCACGAGGCCCCTGCACTGGGCTTAATAGTAATTCCCTTCCTATACTCTGTCGCCAAAGTTGCAGGAATCAAACAAAAGCCAATACACTATACGCTACAGTCTAATAGCTAGTATACAGTTACGAAAATTTGATTATTTGGTAACCATAAGGCATTGTATATAAACATTAAATACATGGGTGTCCAAATTTTTTTGAAAAAGTGCCAAATGAGATTTCGCGAAGGTACCCATGGGTAGTAACGAGTGAAGAAAAAAAAGTGATTTGGTTGTGAAATCAAGAGAAGACCAACGAAGGTCGTCATCTACTTTCGGGATATTTACAGTAATTTGGATGGTAAAAACAAAAAGAAGACCAATAAAAAACAACTTCGAATTAACATCTGCCAAGCAATTTTTGGCAGAAACAGTGATGAAAACCTGACGCGGACCGAATAAAATTTCATACCGGGCCGCAAATGACCCGCAGGCAGGACTTTAATGTTTGAACACCTCTGAAAACTTAAAACAGAATTTAATCTGTTGATTTTTACGTTTAGCTTTTGTCATAGGTTGGCTCAAAATCGCTTATTGTTAATCCGTTAATAACGAAGCTAACCGTTTCATTAACTAGTTAATTTGTTAAAAAGATTTTTTTATGTTAACGGACTAAATTAACTTCCTTTGAAATGCCCGTTAACTTAAGGACAATGGTTCATTAACTTACGTTAACTTTCGCTAACGAATCGTTTTCATCATCAATTTGTTGCACCACTTATTCATCGTACCGGTACAATCCAGTTTGCACTGGTAACACTTGCAGCGTATTAGCAGTTTTATACTGTAGAAGGAAAAGCGAAGAAAGAAGCTGAAGGATAAAAAGAGAAAGAGCTGGATCAAATGAGCGAGCGCGACAAGAAATGCTGCAAATATAATTTTAATCGTGCAAGTATAAAGTTGATTGATCTTAGGTAGCATGAGGCTAAACTTAACATTTGCGTTCAGGTTGTTGTGTTTTGTTTACATCAGAGTTGATTAAAATTTGGTTAGTTTTTCAGCGGTGGATATTAATGAACATCTTTATGCAAGATAGGCTAAAGCCTTTTCGTAAAAAAGTGCCAAACAATTAGCGAGTAGATCTATTGCTTTTTGGTGGCAAATGGTAAGCTGCAGCCTCATAGGCAGGCCTGCCATAACGTCCTTATTTCTAAGATTTGCCCTTATTTTGATGGTTCGTGTCTTTTCAAAGAAATGTCCTTATTTTTATTTGTGTCCTTATTTTTGTTTTATTTTAAGGGTAGAGATTCTCATATCGGGCTCTTAGATTAGTCAATTCAAATGCCAGTTGGTCGAGCGGTATCGCGTTCCTCTTTGGAGCGGGAGGTCTGAGGTTTAAATCTCGGGCCGGTCAAATCGGATACAATGTTCCCAACGACTCGCCACTGTTGCTACATTTCTTTGAGAAAAGCTGTGTTGCCCAAAGGCGCATTGACGCGGAGCAGAACTGTAAGTAGGGCAAGGCTTTTCGGGTCGGGTTTGGGCTTGAAGTTGACAAAAATTTTGGCTTTACTCGGGCTTGAGACGTACTTTTTATTTTAGGTGCACAAAAATATAATCAAAATAACTTGGCAACATTGCTAAATTTTTCAGACTTAACTTAACTTTTGGGTTTTTTCAGGCATGATTTGGGCTTCAAATTAGTTTTTGGGTTCGGGCCTGCACTAGTCGACCCGTTTACAACTCTGACGTGGAGATGGACCCCGCCAACTCGTTACACGCTTCGGCGTAAGGCAGCGAGTATAATGAAAGATTTGATTTGCTAGAAATAACTTATAAGAGTATAAGTAATTATTAGCAAATCACTGAAGTTCTCTGGACATTGATAATGTAACAACAGCAAAATTACTTTCCGCAATGACAAAACAATCGCTTACCCCAAAGATTAGTTCGTGTAACTTGAATAGAAATACAGTAGCGAATGAAAGCTTTGCAGTTGACTAGTAGCATTATTTAAGATCTGATAAATTTGATAAGTGTTAGCGGTAGCCTACTGATTTTGTTTTCTGGCGTTTTGAACAACTGTCTTTTTTCCGAATCGTTTCAGCTCGTGTTAACATAGGCATCCGCAAAGGGATGGTGGAGGCGTCATGCCCCCCTAGATTTTTACACATGATGCCGTCAGTCCTTGAACAAGCCCTTGTATTGCGGAACTACTTCAACTATCACCAATTGTCCAAATTTCTTTCCCTTGTGCGCTGGTCTGAGCTTAGAAATGGGTTGTGGTGCTACCCCAAAACGTTTAATTTTGTGAATAGTTTCAATTTGTGTTTTGCAAAAAATCATTGATGATTTAAATTTTGTTCATAATCGCTTGCTGAAGTCACATCCTACACAAGCAGTTTCTTGGTCGAAAGGAGATTTTAAGGCCGAAGTAGAGCAAATTGACAATATCTATAAGTTTATTTCGTTTTGCGTGCTTCTGGCCTAAAAGGCTACCCGTTCAGAAGCCAAGGGAAGAGCCGACAGAACCAGGCGCGTAGCCAAAAATTCGCAATGGGGGGGCTGTTTGGGGGGTCTGGGGGTGGAGCCCCCAGCGCTCAAAAATTTCGCATTTATTTGCAAAAATAACTTCATTTTAGGGCTATTTTGATTAAAAAAAAAGATTTTAAAACGTGGCTTAGAAATTGACAGTGCAAACAAGATTAAACTGGTAGCATAAATGGGCTATTTGGGAGGTGGCTAATGGTAAAATGTTAGTTCTCTTGTTTAGATGCTGTTAAATTATAAAATCGAATAGTGCATAAAACTCACACGGAGTAATCTATTTCGTATACAGTTCAAATAGATAAATAATTGGGGGGGGGCTAATGAAAAGAGGTTTGAGAGAATTGATTGGTAATTAACAAATACTGAATAGCCCCCCCCCCCCCATTCCTTAGTTTATAGTATGTTTGTTGATGACATCTATGTTCAGTATTTTTACACTTGCGATCAAATTTAATTGCTTATTTCTTACCATTTTCCAAAGGTTTCATTTATTGGTTGGTTTTGTGTTTGACAAATTAGCCCCCTTCCCCCTGAATATATGTTTCAAAAGATGTTTTAAATCACTATTTAGTCCACTCCAGTGCATAAAACAGTCTCAAAGTGCTAAAAATGTAGTGTTTTTCCTATTCTGCATTTTGCTCAAACATGTCAATGGGGGGGGGCTATAGCCCCCCGGCCCCCCTGGCTACGCTACTGGCTAAAAACGTGGTATTTTCCTAATTCTGCATTTTGATCGGCAGTTCATTAGCCCCTCCCCCTAAATAAATCTCTCAAACTATGCTTTAAAGCATGTTTAGTCTAATCCAGTGCAAAAGACAGTCTTTAAAGTGTTAAAAACGTGATATTTTTCTTATTCTGCATTTTGGTCGGCAGTTGATTAGCCCCCCCTAAATAAACGTTTCAAAATAGTCTAATCCAGTGCAAAAGACAGTCTTAGAAATGCTAAAACGTGGTATTTTCCTTATTCTGCATTTTGGTCGGCAGGCCAACGGGGGGGGCTATAGCCCCCCCCCCCTGGCTACGCTACTGGACAGAACTGCGACTATTTAAAACAAGCATTGCCTTGATTAAAACGTTCATATCTTCGAAGCTCTTCGTCTAACACTTGTTAAGAAGATTTGTCAGAATGGAGAGCGCAAGAAAAGTAGCGGGTATTTATAGGAAAAAGCCGAGCCGTGATTGGTTGAAAAAAGACCAATGAGAGAATGTCATTAGTGCACAATCTTTGAACCGTAGACAAATTCTTTTTGTCGGCAGAGGGCGGGGTTAGTAGTTTTGATAAAAGTGGTTTCAAGAGCAGATAGATAGAAAGGTGAGCGGCCTTGAACAAGAATAGAAATTATACAGTCATCATAATTGAGCACTGGTAAGATTTTGTAAAAGATGAAGTCCAATGGCTGAATCAGGAGTAGAAGACTGGATATTAGTCTGGGTGGAAGATTTGCACATACGGGCAGGAATTTAGCGTTTCTGAAAAGAAAAGCAAGAACGGATAGAATTGGGGGACATGTTGCTTAATTCTGTTTTACAGCCTTTGGGAAGTACGACCTACATACCGACTGTCACAGTGGCATGAGAATTGATAAATCACGTTGCTTTTCTGCAAAGTAGGCAGTTCATCCTTGTTGGTGGCGGAGAGAAGCTCGTTGGTAGAGAAACTCGTTGGTAGAGCAAACAACACGTGATTCCACAGCGGAAAAGCTCTGTTTGACCGCAGATTTTCTTGCTTTTGAAACCGGGTAGAAACAGAACCAAGCCATGGGAGACGTATAGATAAACGGAGCTTTTTTCGGGTCCAAATTTAATCAGAGCGTGAAATTGCTTCATCTTCTAACCCAAAAACGACATGAGCAGTAGCGTATCCAGGGGGGAGGGGGCTTTACCCCCCCCCCCCCATTGGCCTGTCAACTAAAATGCAGATTAAGGAAAGTACGACGTTTTTAGCTCTTCTGAGACTGTTTTTGTGCTGGAATGGACCAAAAAGTGATTTAAAGCATCTTTTGAAACATATATTCAAGAGGGGGGGGCTAATTTGTCAAAAATAAAAGTCACGAATCAATAAAAACTTTGAAAAATGCCCTAAAATAAGCAATCAAATTTAATAGCGAATGTAAAAATGCCAAACATAGGTTTTATCACCAAATGTATTATAAACAACTCAGGAATAAGGGTGGAGGGGGGCTATCAGTATTAATTAATTACCCATCACTTCTCTCAAATATCTTTCCATTAGTCCCCCAATCATTTTTCTTTATAAAAAATAAACAAAATAGATTACTCCGAGCGAGTTTTATTTAATAACAGAATTTTGCGATTTACCAGCATGTAAACAAAAAAAAACACAATGGTATCATAAGCCACCTCCCACATAGCCAATCAATGCAACCAGTTGAATCATGTTACGCTGCCAATTTCTATGCTACGTTTTAAAAACATTATTTTTAATTAAAAGAGCCCTAAAATTAAGCTATTTTTGCAAAAAAATGCAAAATTTTCCTTAGAGTGTTAACGAAATTTCCCTCAAAGTGTTAACGAATAGACGGACTGTATTAACTTCCGTTAATTTAAGCAGAAAATAACGAATTAACTTTAACGGAGATATGAAGTTTGCTGACGGACTAATGGTTAACGAAGCTAACGTTTTGCATTAAGTTGCCCATCTATGGCGCTTGTTATTATATCATTTCATGCTGAGGCTTGCGTCACTCGAATTTGTTTTAAAGTTTTGAGCAAAATTGAGCCTCGTATTCAAATAAAATTGCTCTTGAAAAAGGGTACAACAGCATCAAACTCGAAAGCAAACTCAATGACATGAAACTCTATGATTACTACAAAGCACAGTATAAGCTTCAGCAATACCGAAGGCACTCAACAAACCAATTACTAGTAGGTCTAATTTCTGCAAAATTTGAAAAGATGGTAGCTCAGATAGCGATGCGAAAAAGGCAACAAAATTCCTCCTCCAGGAGCATTCCAGTCCATTTCCAAGCTGCTATTGTCTCCGGCATATTCCGACTTTTGGTACTCGTAAAGCTTCCGTTCTTTGCTAAAATAAATCGTGTCTGAGACGGAGCAAGCGGACACGGAACAATTTATAGCGTGCTGGATATTTCCTCCCGAAGTCCAACATTTCTGTCCTACATCAAAAATTTCCACGCTGTTGACGTTGGAACGACCAGCACCTATTCCTCCAAAAACATATATTTTGGAATTCAAAACCGCACTGCTGAATGAGGCTCTTGCTGTCCACAGCGAGCCGGCGATTTTCCATGTAGTTTTTGACGGACAAAATATGCGTGTTTCTGTAGAAGGAATTTTTTCGTAGTAGTCAAGCGTTGTTTCAAAGAATCTGTAGCCTCCTATCAGATATATTTTGTTTCGTACGACTTGAGCAGCAAAATAACTTCGATGATTAAGCTCGAAACTGAACTTCAATTGCCATGTTCCACCGAAGGTTTCATAGCTATTGCAAAAACTGTCTGCGTAATCATCTGGAGTTCTGTACGTGGGGACCAACTCTTTTTCTCCGCCAAAAACAAGCAATTCTTCATCACAAAACACAGCTGCTGCTCCCATTCGTAACTCATTCATTGATGGCAACTCAGTCCATCGATAACCATCGAAGCGAATTGCTCCTTTCTTCGACTCTCCTACTCCACAAACTACTGTTATTGGGGGTTCGCAGGCAACAACACAGTAATCTTTGTTCAACAAATAAGGACATTGTGAAATACTTTTCCAGGATTTGCTTTTAAAGTCATAAACAGATTGCAAACCAGACCAAGAAATGTGCAGAATTCGATCTGCAATATACATGTAACATTTGCGAGGCTTTTGAGCAACTTGACTTGATGGGCGAATGTGAAAAGTGTAGGCTTCTTCTAATAAAGGTCGACAGTTATCGAAAAATACAACCAGTTCGTTTTTCCCAATGAAGTCAATGAGATAATCAACGCCAACAAACTGTAAACGAACGTGCTTAAACAGACGAGGAAAGTCTTCTTTTCTCTCATCCAGATCTTTGTTTACCCACTTAATGATCATTTCAAACACTGTTTGCTCTTTTTCGATTAGCAAGTCATCTGAGCTGAAAAGTGAGTCAAGCTCACTAAAAGTAGAGTCAAGAAACTCGGGCATGGTGGCAGTTTCTTCAATATGAGCGAGAAAAAAGCACCTGACAACTTCTTTTAAATTTTCGAACGGATGGGACAACACCAAATCTCGAAACCAGAAACAATTTTCAATTTGTATGGTTTGTTCGATGTAACTGACCGCAGCATTGACAACACTTGGAAATTGCATCAAGGAAGCACCATGGAGAATGTCGCTGATATTTTCCTTTGAAAAGGAGATCTCCTGGGTATAAATCGATTTTAAAATCTCGCTCATTGCAGTGGCTGTGACTGTCTTTATGGTAACTTTTTTGCTGTATTTTTCCTTCATTTCAACTGTGAACATTTTCAAGAAATATTCGCTAGAAGCCGCTAGGACAGTTCTGTGAGCTGGAAACTCCTTGTCCTTAACTTTCAATATGACGTCACACAACTCTGTATCATGTCTTTGCTGTTCCAAATTGCAAAGGGTGTTATGCTTGACGGAAATTATAATGGCAACGTCGTGTTCTTCATTAACAAGTGATGATTCACTTTCTGTTGCATTAGCATTCAAAGCATTTAAGCTTTCCTCTTCTTCAATAGAATCACTCATTCCTGATTCAAAACTGAGATCCCTTTAAATCTGAAACGATTCTGCACTTTACGTCCTACCGGTACGCCTTGGAACGCTAAAAGTAAACGATTATGCCTATGTGAATGAATTTTTGACTTCGGGTTGTAGCATCAGAACAATAGCAATTTTAATTTGAGGTTTACATTCTTACGATTTTTTAGCTTTTGACTCTTGTTTGTGAGTGATTTATTGGGAGTGGCTGTCTGACGCCACCCTATAAATAAATCGACACTTTATTCTTCAGAAAAAAATAACTAAAGTAACAAAACACTGCAGAAATAAAATAAATATCCAACAATGGGAAACCATTTGGAATCGATTCTTGTACTGAGGAGATTGTGTACTTGAAGTATGCTGAGGTACATATGATTCTCAGACTTTTTTTCACAAACTGAAACTATTATTGATAATGTTATTTATTAGCGCTAGCTAGAGATATTGCTATAAAAGCGAGAAGGGAACCTCTTTGGTCGAAACTCGGAAGTTATATACGTTTTTCTTAATCGTTATTTCGCTAATTTTACAATTTTATACTATGAAACTACGTTTTTCTTAATCGTTATTTTGCTAATTTTACAATTTTATACTATGAAACTATGTTTTCAAAACCTTTATTACCCATAATTCGACATTTTGCATGTCGTATTCGTGAGACAATAAGTTTTGGTAACATTGTACAACATTGCCGCTGTAATTATAGTCAGGGGTGCTGAAACAAGGGGGGGAGGGGCTTGGCTGTAATTTGGCTGTATTCCCCCCAATAGTTTGAGAATGGTCCACATCTGCATCCCCCCCAATAATTTGAATGGGTGTACATCTGAGCATAAATTTGGGAAAAAAGTATGCTATTCCTGTTAAAGACCTTTTTTTTTATTTTTGGTCTTCACCTGAATTTGGGGAAAAAAAGGGTTCTATTTTTCATGAAGATCTTTTTTTTTTTCAGTCTTCCCCTGAATTTGGGGAAAAAAGTGTTCTATTTTTGATGAAGACCTTTTTTTTGTTTTGGTCTTCACCCGAATTTGGGGAAAAAAAGATTTTTGATGAAGACCTTTTTTTTTATAGTCCTCACCTGAATTTGGGGAAAAAAATCTTCACTAAATTTCCACAACTGAACAAAATCGTGGTCGAGGTTCATCCCCCCAATGTTGAAAATAGCCTAGGACAAAATTGGGGTAAAATTGCAAATTATTTCCCCAATGCTCAACAAAGATCGGCACCACTGATTATACTCAATGACTTTAGTCCAGTTTGACAGAGTTAAGTAATTTTCTTTATAGAAAGATTGTTGTGTATTATCTATTCATCGATTATCCAAAATTTGTTTGTCTTGGTCCAATGCTCAATTTTTAATACTATTTCACAACTAAAATAGTGCATTGGAGAGAAGCATATTTTCCTTTAATGTGGAGATGCCGAATGCTCAGTAAAAAAAAATTTTTTTATCGAATAAAAAAAATATAACCATTATACTTACAAATTCTATAAGCGGTTGTTGTTGAAATCCCAAAATTCAAAAAATTTTACGTATGCAAACGATTTTTATGACAGTCACACCCATCGCATTCCATTAACACGCGTTTATGCGACTGTTGTGAGTTGTGTTTGTTGTCGTTATAACGTCATTTGTGCGCTCAGCACAACTTTTCACGCCTCTTACAACTGCTAAAACAGATAAGTCAAAAATTCAAAAGCAGTATATTTGATACGACAACTTCGTTTGGTGGATTGTATTTGGTTGTGTATGCAGATGCAGTTAACAAGTTAGCAGAGCTAGAAATTGAGAGATGTTCAAGCTATTCATGGTTTCTGCAGTTGTAAAACTTTCTGTTGCGTTTATTTCTCCGGATGGTAATATGATATCTATGATATTAACTAAAATAAACAAAACAGTAAAGAACTATTGCTTTGAATTGGATCCTCAACTATCAAAGGTCTAAAGTATAAGCAAAAATTTTTATGTGTTTTCGCAAGACAATTTTACGCTAAAAGCAACTGCATTGTTTTTGGAAATTAAATATTATTTAAAGGAATAAACCGCACAAAAATTTCAACATTTCAAAAAATAAATTTTCCTAGTTTGGAAAGTTTCGTTTATATATATATATATATATATATTCTTGATTTTATTTGCCAGTAATTAAATTGCTAATCTGTATTTGTCAAAAATTTTTTTTAATTTCTCCTCACTCTCCTGAGTTTCAATCAGAATTATTGAAAACAGCGTTGGTGAAAAATAGCGTTGTCATATTGAACAATAATTACTGCAGCATATGTTAGTTCAATGATGTCATCACGTAGACATATCAGGTCGAGGAAAAACGTGTCATGGTCGGGATCTATTTATTTAAGTCAAATCTACCATGTAATCTCTTTATTAGCATCCAGATTTTTATCAGATGCACTCAGTGTTAATGTGCTCTTAGATACAAGTACAATTATACAGTAGGAGTTGATAAAATAAAAGCAAATAATTTTTCATCATAATTTAATGCAGCCCACTTTGCAATTTTGAAAAAGAATTACAGTAAAAAAAAAAGGTTGTCATTTTTTCAAACTTTTGCAAACTTCGGTGTATACTCAGAGATTTCTGAAAGGTAAGCATTTTTTCTGAAAACTTTTCAAAAAAGTTGGTGGTCAACCTACAAATTTTGAGAATGTTTTATGTAAAAGTCGATTCAAGCAAAGAAAGTCACACAAAATATTTTTAAACTTTTATTTATATATTTATTTTTCTAAGCAATTTTTAGATGTTTTGGGATTTTTATTTTATTTGCAAGTGTCCATATTTCTGCGATGAAATCATAGCAAAGTACATAACGCCATTTTGATTAATTAATTACTCATTTCAAATTATTACTAGTTTAAAAAGTGTTGTAGAAATAATAAGAATTTCTTTATTAATTTTATTTTACTATTTTTAATTTTATTTCTTTATTAAAATTTTTATTATTTGTATTAACTTACTGTATCATTTTCTGAAAGTTTTATTTTCATTAGATTTTTTAAAGTTTTAATGCACTTAATGATTGCATTAAACAGGAGTTTTTTGATTAACATTTCAACTTCCACCAAATAATTACGAACAAAATGATGCTGACAATTTTTTAATTTCAGTTTTTTACAGTATTTACTGTAGTTTATAAAGAATAGAGAAAAATGCAATTAAGCTATCGTTTTGCATCGAATTTGCTGCTCTATATCGCTTTAGTAATGATGTTATTATCTGTTGTAAGATGCAATTGTCCATCTCAAAAAGTTTGCCGAAAAAATCAAAAATCTCGGTTGGAAACCCTGACAAGTACGGATGTTGTTGTCGAATCTTTGTACCAAGGAGTAACAAGAGGTTATCACAAGTAAGTAATACGCAATGCAATGCATCTAGGTGATTATTAATTCCAAAAAAAAATTTAATTTAGCAGGTTTTAAAAGAAAATTGCTTTCCTTTTTAATAATTGTTTGCTAAAAATTGGTTTTTTTTGTTGTTTTATGTTATGAAAATATAAACAAAATGCAATTGTATCATCTCTCCAAGTATCCTGTACTCTTGATAAAAAAGGGAATGATGCCGCCTATTTTAACAGAATTGTTTAAAAGACACTATTACGGTGTTAAAATTTTAATCGCGTATGCCATAATAATGTTAGAAAATATGTTTAACCTTATTTCCCTCGAGTTGAGCATTTCCTCTCGGTTTTTTCGTGATAAATCTCTTCAACAAAAAGATTTTGATGTCAAATCCACTGGAATATGAGTCAAATTGCGTTACAAATAACTCCTAAAAATTTGAAATGCTAAAATAACGGAAAGCTTCTGAATTTTGAGGTTTTCCGCAGTCATTTTCCGAAATCGTGAGCATTTTTGACACATATCATAATGCGCGTTTAATACACATATCATAATGCACTTTGACTAAAGCATTTTATGATTTAGTAATAAAAAACAAACCTATGTAAAAAATTTAAACCGCGTTTATTGTCATGGCAGAAAGGACATTTTTTGAAAAATTTGACGGTGACGTCATAATGATGACTTTATCAAGTCAAAACCAATTTTAAAAAATTTTGGTGAACACCAACCCGCATACCAAATTTGGTGTTCCCACAACTTTTGCTTTTAGGAGTTAGATAAAGGGGGCATTTTTGCCCCCTTTCCCCGTCTAAATTGTGGTGATCAAATACCTTGTGTAAAATAGGGTTAAGACAAAAGAGAGTATTTGGTATAGGGCGTAAAAATAAAAAACTTCCTAAAGCTCTATTCTTCACAAACGAGACAAAAAAGGCCTCTGAAAGACAAAGGCTTAAAGAACGCATCCCAAACTCTTTCAAAGAACTCTGAAATTACGGCAGTTACGATACCACTCAAAAATAGACTACTCTTGTGCGGTAGAAAACATGAAAAACATGTTATTGTTTTGTCAGGTTTTTGGTGGAGCAAGTGTGGAGCCAAAACAACGGGAATCTTCGTCCTGGAGAGAACTTTTACGTCGATACAACATCCGGAGCACCGTACTGGGAATGCTTCCGCAAACTTTATGTGGACGACAGCTACTTTCTTATGCTCTCTCCAAGTGATGAAACGAACCACATTTTTCGACCTCTGGAGCCGCCGGCATTTTCCGATCACAAAAAGTTGCGCCAAGCCATCTTCACCAGCTTATGCGCTCCTCCTGGAAAGTCATCAGACTCTTGCAATATGAGGGTCACTCTTCCGAAGAGAATGGTCTACTACCAAGACCAGAAGCAGAGCATTATTTGCAAAGTCGATTCTCTTGATGCTGTGACTGAAGTTAATTGGTACAAAGACGGGACCGAGCTCTTTAGTGACGCTAGTGTCGGAATTACTTTAAACATGAACGAAAAAGACTACAGCGTCCTTGCATTTAGCAGAGTAAGTGCTCTACATGTCGGTACTTACAAATGCGTCGCTACGAACGATGCAGGCTTAAACGCCTTTGCTGAAACACGAATTGACGTTGCTGGGCCATTATCGCTTTCCCATTTTCAAGAGTGTGATGAGGCTAGTTTCTGCTTCAATGACGGGCACTGTCGCCAGTCTTTTGACGGACGGAAAAGCTGTGAGTGTCCCAAAGACTTTTACGGAAGTCGCTGCGAGAAAGTTGTCATTCAGCACACTGAAGACTGTGCTCTCTTGAAATCCACTGACACAGAAGAAATGAAAGTGACCGTTTCGCATCTGACTACGGCCCTAACGGCTGTGTCCATAACCTTGTTCTTTGTTCTTTTTCTAAGTTTAAGCTACGTAATGAGGGTTAAAAAGAGGCAAGAAACAGACAAGAAAATATACGATGAACCGGAGAAAGGAATGAGCTTGCAAGAAATTCCTACTGACGGCTACAATACCCCCTCAAATGTCGAGAGTTTGCTGCTTGAAGAAGTGATTACTCCAGTACGGATTTTTGTGGAGGATTCACAGCAATCCATTGAAATTGTCCCGTCTCCAGTTCCATCCAGGAAGAGTCGAAGTACTTCGGACCAATATCTGAGTGTACGTCATCAAAATATGACTTCAAGAACTCCCTTGAGGAATTTAAAAAGTTGCGGTAATAAACCGTCGCTCAGTACACCAGTATCACCCTGTCCTAGTCCCGGGTCTCCTTACAACTTAACGAAACGGGAGAGACTAAACGGCAGATCTTTCTCGTAATGTATTTTTGTGTCAATCAATAGGCCGCCAGTGGAATTTGTGACACTGTGTTTGTTGTGAAATGTTTATGAGATAAAATGAGACATGTAAAATTGCAACGAGCAGTATAAAACTACAGTGTAGGTAATCTAAATTGGTTAAAAATATTTCAATGAAGTTGCCTACTCCAAATTTTAATTGGCTGCGGCAAAAATAATCTCACTACTACGCATATGCCAGCAGGTAATCACCAATGGTTTATTTTTGTTAAAAAGAGTAATTAGATATTTTTTATGTAATTTGGGTTTATTTTTGTTAAACGCACTAGCGCTACTGTAAAATAACACAAAATTAAAAGTCCATATGTTAACCAAAAACCAATTTGTTTGACGAAACGAAAAACAAAAAGCTCAAGAAAAGAAAATGAATAACCTTTTTTCTGTATTGCAAAATTATATTCCAAAAAAATTTTTGTGCCAAAAGATCCTTTTTTTTTGAATTAGTCCGCAACACGCTGAAAATAATCAAAGTTTAGTCTACCTTATTTGCACTCTCAATAAGTTGCAATTTAGCTTTGTTCTTGCCCTTTCTAAGGTTCTGTACTGCCTAAAATGGAAATTGCTGAGCTTAGGTTTCGTGTTGAATAGATCAACAAACTTCCAACAAACTATTATATGATTTACAGCTCGTCTTTTTGATTAGTTTCGTAATAGCGTCGGTTTGTATGTTTTGTTTGCTTTTTTGACATCCGTAAATGTTACTTCACATTTGCTCAAACTGGATTTCGAAATATTTCTCCGTCAAAACCACCAGTTTTTCATAATTTCTCATAAACCAAAGGGCAAGGACCGTTTTCTTTGCTCAGCATTAACTGAAACTTTATACTTATTTGTGTTGTTCCAATAAAGCAAACTTTCTATAGACTTGTCCGTTTGTTTGTGAAAACTGTGAAGCTTCGCACGCATAGGCTACGTGATGTTTTGTAGCAAACTTTCTTTTGTAGGCCCAAATGACGTCATTCTGACATCATCGCAATAAACACGTCGGAAAAATGCCACATTGTTGTCCCAACTTGTCATGTTTGTTTGACAGTCCTGTTTCTGTAAAAGGTTGGTGAGTGGTTACCTTGATAGTTTACGAAGGTCAGAAATTTTGTTTTAAAAATTTCGTCAACACAACACAAAAATATCATCGTGATTCGTGTTTGTTGCAACATCCATCTAATGGTGAAACCGGGGGCTAACGTGGCCGAAGCCCACATTTTATCCAAATCACTGAGAACATGTTAACTCAAATTTGCATGCTTTAAACTTGTTTTGAACTCGACCAGAATTCAAAGACGAGTGAAGGGGCTAAGTCATCTTTTTCTTCCGCCAAAGAATTTCCAAATCTTAGCAATTAGTTCTTATAATAGTGCTCTCAGCAATTAGTTCTTACAATAGCAATATATAATTTAGCAATAATAGTGCTTATAATAGCAATACAGCATATAAGAATCATAGGTTAGAACTGAATATGTATTATAACTGCACGTGAAAATGACTCAAAAAAAGAACACTATACTTGATTGATTGACTAAATAGAGTAACGAAAATTGCTCAGTATTGCAAAATAAGCGCGGCAAAGTAATATGTAATACAGCGCAAGAATTCTGTATACGATGAAAAGAAAGCAAAATGACAATAGTCTTTAAAGTGCTTCGTCTATTTGAAAACTGAATTTTCTTCCCCTGTTTTTCTTATGCCCAGAAATCGTCGTCCCAACCCTAAAAACAAAAAATATTTATTATTTTCGTTTTCAAAATTCTTGCATAATCAACTAAAATTGCGAATTTCGGGTTGTCTGATTCTTCCAGTGAAAATAGGGCGCGGAAAATTCCACGAAGGCCCATTACTCAGTTCCTTTCAGAAATCGTGAGTAAAAAAAAGAAGTTTTACAGATGAAACTTTTGCGAAACTTATAACGAAAACACAGGGCAGTCTTGAGATCATTACCAGGTACTGTAAATTTAACTTTCATCCTTGCGGCATACATTTAAAGTATGATGCCAGTAGCAAAAGAGTCTTCATCTCTTTGAGTCAAGCTTCCGCCTGCCTAGCGCCTATTTGTCCACCACACATACAATGAAGGCTTCGCATTGTCCCTGAAATCGACTTTTACCGATTACGCGTACATACTCGCAGAAATACACGTCGTACATTATTTAATGTAAATGTAAAAAAAAAGAAAAAAGGCAAAATGCATGCAATTAAATGATATGCACATTTCTGCGCTAATACGCGTTATCGGTAAAAGCTGCCTCGATGTTGAAAATCAAGCAAAGAAGCAGTAAAAAACTAATTTTTTTTGTTTTGTTCCCTTCTCGGTCGGAACAAATCCCGTATCGCCCTTGCCTATTCACTAACAAAGACAGAATCGAACGAACTATTATCTTAAACAGTATTAGAAGGAGGCTAAAGAACTAACTCTGCTGACTTATACCATTCAAAAAAGTCGGCGTGCATTATTGCACTGCCATCTAGCGGATAAAAATTAGCAACGTCACAAACAAGCGGTGGAATAAAAGTTCTTTTTTGCTATTCGCAGAGACAGCACTTGAGCTTCCGCAGAGGCATTGAATAGAAAACTCAAGAGTGAGAAATTAGTTAGTTCCTGTGCCGTTGCAAGTTCTACACAAGCCTGTCAAGAGTATGGAAATCCTGCCCTGTTTCCTGATTTTTATTTGTATTAAGGTTATTCAGAAAAAAAAGAAAAAAGCAACAGAATCCTAACTCTACTGAAATCCATCTCTCTATCGTTGATGCTTCGTAACCGCATGTGACTACTTTGCTGAGTAAAATGTGCTCTCAAAAATATACTGCTTGTGGTGTAGAAAAAACCTATAAACTTTGCTTTTTTTCTTGTTCGAATTCACGTTAAAAAGCTAACTTACAGAATAATCCACAAATTGATAAAAATGCTTTATAAAAAGTATCAAAATGTTACCATGAAAAATCCTTTGAATGAGAGCGGTTCTTGTCCTTGTTGGATTTTGTAGATCGGAGTTGAAGAGTCACGTTCGCTCGGATCTGAGTCCAAATATTCCTCAGCCGCTTTTACGCTCTCGGTCTTCTCCTGTTCACTTGAATCTTTTCCTGAACAAAAAATAACTTCATAGAAACAATTTTGCTTACCTAAGTGGCCTAAAACAAAAGCCAATATTTGGAACACTCTGCAGCCAGTAACGTAACTAGAGGTTTGTGCCTGAGGGGTAAGCTTCTACGGGGCCCACCATTCCACGGTACGATTTAAGTAGAGTCTAAACGAAGAAACTGGGTTTAACCAAGAATTCGGTGTTGTTGTTTTTTTGTCAAAATTAGGTGAAGATCAAAAAACTTGAAAAAGTCTCTGCCGAGAATTGGACTTATGTCAAGACACAAGTCGTTGTTCCTTGGGAGCACATTTTTAAGTAGGGGCCTTATTTTTGAATAGAAGGCGCACATCTGTGGAGAAATTTGCCCCCAGTCAATTACGCCACTGTCTACAGACAGCACATTTTAAATTTCGCAGGAGTATTAACAATTTAAGTAATAATGCTTCAAGTTTGGAACTTGGATAAGAGAAAGCATCTTAAAGTTCACAAGTTTTTTTTATTTTTATTTTTTATCGATTTCAGCTGAACTCTAATTTTTTATCTAATTTTAACTTATTTTTTATCGATTTCAGCAACAGAGCCAACCATCCAAAAAACGACCTATATTATCCCCGAAGTTTATGTTTGTACTTCCGTACCGTTTAACTCAAATTCCGCTTGTTGTAGCAGTAGGTTGTTTTGTAAAAGCACAACTACACCAGTAACAAACGTAGCACTTCCTCTATAACAACTTTTCTGTGTGCTCAATATTTGAATATTTTATCAAAACACGCTGAGGCCCTCGCTCGTTGGGTGTTTCTGTTTTTAGTTCAGAACATACTTTCTGCAAAGCCAAGAAAAAAGAAAGCAACTCCAATTTTTTTTTTTAATTTCTAATTCGGCAGGCACAAGATTTTAACTCAACACAAATCCTAAGCAGTAAGTTGATCGCTATTCGGCCGATGGCATGAATGTTTTGCGTAAAAAAAAACACAAAAACTTACCGATCCAAAGATACAAGGCAGTCCAGGCATCTAGGAGCATAACGTTATCCTGGTTGAGATCCTCCTGGCTCCAGTCTCCGACAACCTCCTCGACCCTGAAGTTACCTGTCGCGTCGCAACATTCAAACAAACGCGGTGGCCTTACTTCAGTCTGAAAAAAAATTCAAGCATTTTTCTTCTACTTACGAAATGTTTTAAAACCGTTTTTCTTTTTATTCGGCTACGATTTTCAATAGTTAACTTTTTAACAGAGTTTGTATGTTGCTAGCTTTTGAAGCATTGCATTACAAAACAAGATTTAAAATATATGTAACACTTGTAGTTAAGCTATAGCAAATTTTTAACGACATTTTTTTCTGAATTTTGTCTATGTTTGTATATTGATGTGCATTGGTCAAATAGTAAAGTTTCTCAATTACAATAGGTGTTTTCAGTGCCTAATGACTAATACGAGCAATATTGTAAGTCTATGAAACAGTTTAGTTATAGAAGCCCACTTTAAGTTTTGCCAATAAAGCATGGATTGAGAGACGAAATAAACGTTTGTAAATGTAGGAAGTAGCAATGGTAAAGCAGCTATCAAATTGAAACTTTGCATTTTAGTTTAAATAAAATTGATTCCCAAATTTTTATATTTTTTGCTAGTGCAATAACTGCACGTAGTAGCTAATCAAGATAGCTCTAACCTCTGGTCTGGGCTCGGTGTTATAAGCAGCTTTTCCTCCCAAATCGTCCCAGAACGGACCACTTTCACTTCCTTCCATTATCGTTTTCGGTGAGGGGACGCCTAGTTCTGCGGAAACTTGACTGGCACCGGTTTTTTCCGCTTCTGAAGCTCCTGTCACAAACAAAAAAATTTTTAACTATGCATCCTCCAAGAGACAAATTTTGAAGTATTCGATGATAGACATTCTCAAAAAGGCTGCTTTAAACACAGTCCCTATCATTAT
The DNA here is from genome assembly GCA_963965965.1 of Trididemnum nubilum. Taxonomy (NCBI): domain Eukaryota; kingdom Metazoa; phylum Chordata; class Ascidiacea; order Aplousobranchia; family Didemnidae; genus Trididemnum; species Trididemnum nubilum. The sequence goes on along the minus strand of CAWYPQ010000213.1, from coordinate 20,850 downwards.
ACGAGCAATAAATTTGTGCAAAAGAGCTAATGCTACAAGACGCATTTTCTTAAAAATACTGAAGTTTGTTATGCAAAAAATTAGGGCGTTGCCTAAATAAAGTGGAAGCAAGAAAAATTTCTCTAAAACTATTTGAACATGAGCAAAAACTAGACAAAAAAGGCAAAAAAACACAAATGTAAATCGCATTACTCGCTATAGTACCCTATCATAACAAAAATTTAAAGTTTTTTGTCTAAAATCAACCAAAAAAAAAACTTAGCTTTTTGTGCAATGATTAATTTTTAATTGGCAAAGGTATGACGTCACTCCTTGACAGACCGGCACAGCCGCACGAATGTAACCATAAGGACGCTTAAAATTACGTGATAAGTCAGTAAGTATGATGCGTTTTAAGTAGTATTTTTATACTGCGTGATTGTTCCTCAAGTAAATGTTACAGAGATACCTATAAAGATTAGAGTTTGCTACTGTTTTACGCATGGGTTTGATAAGACTTTACAGGGTGTCTGCTGTATTAACTTTAAAATATCTATTATTACGCTTTAATGAAAGTATTAAGGTTCAAATAGATCAATTGGTCCAGCGGATACGCGTTTGTCCCTGGAGCAGGAGGTCTAAGGTTCAAATCTCGGGCCAGCCAAATCGGAAACATCAATGTTGACAGCGATTCGCGACGGCTGCAACATTTCTTTGAAAAGGCGCAATGACGCGGAGATGGGTCCCGTAGACTCGTTACGCGCATCGACGTAATATAGCACAAGTATAATGAAAGGTTTGATTGATAAAAGATTCAAAGAAACGAAACTAGATTTTTTGTTGCAAAAGTTTTTGTACAAATGGCTTTAAAGTTTTGAATGAAAACGGCGCAGAACACACATAAAAACAGCGAAAATGCTCATTTCTTAAGATTTTTACAGACCTAAAGTATCTTGTTGGAAGTGCAAAGAATTATAGTAGCAAAATGCTCTTCGCGTAATTATTTTTAATAGGTTAACTCACTTAATCCCAACGCTTCTCCAAATATGGCTCGGGCATGGTATGTTTTTACAATACGAGTAAAACTGATTTTGCGTCTTCTTAATTGGCCCGGTAACGTAATACTTAAACCAAGCTGCTATAAATTAAAGATGAAGTTTATTCTGTAAACTAAAAATTGTTTTAAAAGAACAGTTAAGTCGCTTGCAAAAGCGTCGCCACGTTGGTATAAAGGAATGGTAATCATGAATGGCTTTTGAGATCTCTAAAATTTTTACAAAAAATTCCATAAATGCGCCGAGAGTACGTATCGGATTTGTTATATCGAATTCACCTTATTAGATTGCAGCTTCTAACTTTCTATTTATAGCATTTGCAATCAAAAGCACGATTTCTTTTTGGAAATTAGAGCATGCTATCCAAAAGTAGCATCAGCAACCAAACTTCAAACTAAGAAAGCATTTTTTCAAGTTAAAGATCTTGGAAATCTTATTAATTTTTTAGTATTTGAATATTGATAACTAATTTACGTTCGTAACACTTTATTAATTCTATTTGAATAAAATTGACAATAACTTAAGCAATTAGTCGAAACGTGTTTTTTAACACTATATCACACGGGGGAGGGGGTATTTTTTCTCGTTAGATTTTTGGCCCCTCCCACTCTCCTTTTTTTTTTTAACAAATTCTCTCAGCAAAAAATTTTTATTCCAAAATTGAGTCAAATTTGATCACAAATAACTCCAAAAAATTTCAAGGTTTTTGGTAAACGAAGTTATTTTCCAAAATCTAAGTATTTTTTGCAACAGCGTTTTTGTGACGTAACTGTAACTTGACTTAGGCAATTTATGATTCAGTATCAAAAACTAAACCTATGTGCAAAATTTGATCCGCCTGTGACGTCGTCACAAAAATGACGTCATTATTCAAAAATATGGCTGTGACAACACAACGATGACGTCATCAACTCAAACCAACTTTTCTACAAATTTTGGAGAACATCAACCCGCATGCCAAATTTCGGTGGTCTTATGACTTTTGGTTTAGGAGTAAGATAGGAGGGCATTTTTGCCCCTCTCGTGTATAATTTTTGCCCTCGCGCAAAATAGTCAAATATCCCATGTAAAATAAGTTTAAAATAAAATGTTTACAAAAGCTTTGACTCTTTTATTCTAGGTGAAATTTATTAATTATGTGTTTAACTATCGTCATAGCTTGCACGCTTTTTTACTGTGGCTCAAAAACTTAAGTCAAACTCAATTTGACCAATTTACCTTTTCCAACCCAGATATAGTTGGCTCCAGGAGTTAACAAAACAAACGCGTCGTTAGAGTTAAGTTCAGCAGCTTTAGGTAGAACTTCAACAGCCCGACACCGTCCACTGAATCCCGAACGTACGTGGAATAACCTGGAATACACGGCGAATGAAAAAGTTTCCAGTGATATTGAAAAGAAACAAAAACGAAGTTAACTAAATTTTATCAAAAATTTTGATTGATGAAATCTTCAAAATTGATGAAACTGAATCTAATCTTCAGTAAACTAGAGCTTTTAAAAGGAAACGTGAAGTTGAAAGCATGGTAGTACGTATAGTTGTGAAGAAGATAAAAACAAATGCACAAATATTATTTCAAGCACTTTCACTACCTTGTATTTGCAGGCTTGGTCTGGCCAGTTCTTGACGTTCCTCCCATGTTTACAATCATTGGTTTACCACCGAACAACATAAGCATGTGGGGAGGCTCCTTGCCTTGTGTTACTCGAATCTAAACAATAAATTTCTTAGAATGTCATTCTCTCCGCTATATAGACAACGCATTAAAAACTGTTTAAAATATTGGTATCATTTTTTCCAGTTCGAGCTTTATTTTGTCGTTTATTTACCAGACTATACGTACACCAAAAACTTAGGTTCAGAAACTAAAGTTAATGTGAAAGTCGAAATGCTCGAGACAAGTTGAAACAAGAAAGGCAAAGTAAAACGATCACCACGCACTTGGGTTGCAGCCCCGTTGCATTCTTCTTCGTCGGTCTTAACAGTGAGTATTGGTAGGGCGGTGATTTCATCTTTGGTCGACTTTGAGCCGATCCAGTAATAAAGCAAATATTCCATTCGGTTTCGTGGTTTGTAAGAATATAAAACAATGTAGCAATCTCCACCGTAGAATTGGCCGTAAGTTGACTCCGCAACCGGATTTTTTTGATTCCCTTCCACACGCCAAATCTAAACAATCAAAATGCAAATTAATATTTCAAGCTTGTGTCAAAACAAGGATGTCCGCAAACTAAAGCTACACAATTCGGTAATACAGAGCATTTAAACGTGGTAAAATTTACATTAGTTTCGAAAACATAGCATTGAAAAAACTTCCTCTTTAGAGTCAAAACAATTTTACCCATAATCATCTTCAACAAAGTGGCAACTGATAGTTCCAACAAAATTAAAGTATCATGGCAACGTACCTTGACTTCGCCAGACCCATCATCAGGTAGTTGATATTGAGCAGCTAGGTCAGGTTTGTCATGGAGTGTACTGGCATCGAAGTCGACTTTGGCAACCTTAGCCACTTTGTTCACAGACCACACCTCACCCAGTCCTTTTTGGGAATCTTCATCTTGCCAATCTACAAAACAAGATTTAAATGACCATGACAGCATAGTACATACACTTCATTTCTTCAGATTTCGAAATAGTAACTGTTCGAACCTCTCTGATCAAAGGGAGCGAAAAAAACTCACAGAATCTCAATAAAAGATAGGCCAGCTTAGATCAATTAGATTAAAAGCTGGTCCATCTGACATTAATTAGATTAATATCAGATGGACCAGCTTGGACAAAAAGTCTGAACAAGATTAATTTTATGGTCCGTATATTTTGCTGGATAAAAATTCAGTGATAGAATAATACCTTGTCCTGTACTGTACAGTCCACGTATCGCAAAAATTTGCAGAATATAAACAGAAGCATGGATACACGGAAAGTGAGATCTGCAATTTTCCAACCTTTTTGAATTTTTTACGCATTTAAAAGTTTCGTCAGCAGTCAACGTGACTGCGTAGCGCCCAATATACCGCTAATTTTACAGAAATATTTTTTCATTTTGCTGATTTCAATCTTACTGGTTACTGCTATTGTAAAAGGTATCATGTTTTCAAAAATACCCAAAGAGGTCTCATACAGAAGATAAAAATTACATGTACAGTACAGGGCTTGAAAAATAACTTTGTTTATTGGTAAGCCCAACAAACCAACATTAGCAAAGAGTCATTGAGGCTTAGCTACAGCTATTGCAATCTAGTAAGCTAAGACATGATTCAGACGCCGGTTGCTCGAAAGTGATTTGTTGTGATTTCCGATAACTTAGCTACTGCAGCTTCCTGCTTCAGACTTGCAAAACAAATCGATTGAGAAAGCTAAGGCTTTATTTCATGCTAGCAGGCCTACACAGACATTTATGGAAAAGATGTATTTTTGCATAAACTTATAAGACATTTATCAAAAACCGAAGTCATATCAAATAACTTCTACAATATATTTCCATTCGTTCGCATACGATAGTTTCAAATTCTTCCAATTGCAACCTATCACACTTTGGTGGTTCAAAATTAACTTCTTTTGTTTTTTCGCTAAATATACACCACAGTTAGATTTAACCTTTCGATCCGAAAATCAATACTTACTTCTAAATAGCATTTTAAACAAAGCTGTTTCGGCATACTGGGCCATTACTGTGATTCGAGCATGTTTGGGGAGCCCTTCTTTTTCAATAAACTTGGCTCCACTGGACATAGCAGCTTTTCGTTCGCCATCTGAAGCCTTTTTGCCTAAAATATAAACATTATGATGACTTATTACATGCTGTCATACTTCACATTGATGATGTTTGAGGAACTAGTTGGACCGGCAAGATTTGGGATTGCAAAAGAGCTGTTGTATTCGCTGGGTCAAAGTATGGATCTTTAGAATGTCGCACTGAAATTGATGACAATGTGGGTAAAAATAACCTATCGTAGTCACTCATGAGATGTCATGACAACTTTTTACCAAGGGACTGAGTGGTGTAGATGAGAGGTATCAAACCTATCCAGCTCTGCTTGTTAGTAACCTAGTACGTAGGCATAGGTAACATGCATCCTTTACCGCATAACCATGGCTAGTAAATGTTTTATGCAAATCCAGATGTGTCAACGAGTAATGAAAGTTCAAATTCAACAACGATATTAAGCTCATTTCAATATCAGCTCAATTTATATCACCAAGTATCATCAATAGCGCTCTGCCACTGCGATTCAAACTTCCAAAAGTTGTCATTGAAAATGCAAAAGCTAGGTGGAAATCATCCAGGAATTTAACCGATCCCATCCAAATCGTAATCATTACCATAGCGCTTATGTGCAGTTAATTTATTGAATTAAACTAATGAGTACGTTAAGAAACCAGTAACTTGTACATGAGCAGCAGACAGTAATTACGCTTTACCTTTCCATACGTAGACTTGGGCGTTGTCTGCGTTGCTAATGACGTAAACGTTTCCTTCGTCAAGCTGTTCTTGACTGAATGGAGGTTTTTCCGATACCAATGATGTCGTCAATGTACCGCTATCGTCCGAGATTTTAAAGAGCTAAGCAATAGTGAAAATGTTGGTTTTGAACCAAGAGACTATCATTGAAAAAGTAAAAGTCGATCATCAAGCGTTATTAAAGTGACTCAATTTTTGAACTGTAGAAAGATACCGGAACAGGTTACATGCGTTCATTCTTGCATACAGTATATTGTAAACCAAGTTTTGTGCGTCTGTTCTACACCAACGAAAGGCACTTTCATGGGGTTATTTTTGAAAGTTTTTTGTCAGCAGTTGGACCACTACGCCAGTAGACTATTTGGTCCAATAGAAAATAAGTGAAACTTGTCTTCAATGGAAAATAAGCTGCTGGTCAACTAAGGCTAACAACCTTACGGTCATTAACCCAACGCCCTACCGACTATGCCAATATATGCATTTTGTGCTGAGAGACGTTTTTCCGCTACATAAACAAAATGGTGCAATATCCTCTCCTCTGCTCTAAAGCATCAACTGGTAGGTCAAGAGACAGGCACTGGAAACATCGAGTAGCTAGCAAGTAGTAAACAAACAAATTTTGTGATTTTTGAAAGTGTGTGTCATCACCGATTTCGATTTCACTTTACCAGTTTAACTTCACCATAAGCGGTAAATACGCTTTGGCGTTGTTCTACCTGTGGCCTACCATATACTGTACCATGTACTATTGTACACCGTTGTCATTGATATAGAGTAGCTCTAGATAATAACGGTATTATAACTGATTTTGTTTTATGTGTTTTAACATGTTAGATACACGATAGTTTGATAGCGTTGCAAACATGACGAAAAACGTACAAAAATTGTTCGTACAGTTGGTAGCTACAAGGTATTTTACTTTTAAATATTGTGAATACTTCCTCGCTAGCGCCTTTCCTAAATCTAATACCGACAGGAAATGCCAATTAAAGCTGCAGGTACGTGGTATTTAATTTACTATCATCGAATTCTGAAAAATTAACAATCTTTCATATCAACCACATTTACACCTGGTATGCTAACAGTCATATGAGCCCATAACCAAGCATGTTAGTATATCAATACCACATCAAAAAAATATGCTGATTTGTTCTAAAAAGTTATGGAAAAAAGTATCAAATTTTACTTAAAAATATAACAGTACCTAGTTTGTTTTCGTGTAGCACTGCGAATAGCTGTTTGCAACTAATGAATTATAAATGCTTTTTTGAAATTTGATTTTAAGTGACCTTGGCAATTAAGAAATTCAACGCGAATAGTTCCTCTATTTCCAAAGGAGAGATGTGAAAATACTGTAGATTATAAATATTTGAAATTGAAATTTTTAGTCCGTAAATTTCTGTATCTTACCTTAATGCCTCTGCCCGCACTCTTCACTTTAGCAAAGGCGGATGAACGGGCGGCCTCTGGTTCTCCTTCCGCTATCGAGCCAGACAGTGGTCCGAGAAACTCTTCGAGCTAAAAGAAAATTAACCAAGTGAAAAGACGAACTTAATGTTTCAATTACACAATATAGGAATAAGACGTTTCAAAAGAAAAACTAATACTTTCTTCGTTTTGGTTTTCTCGAACTGATAAGCATAGCAACGCTGACAGACTGTAGCAAAGGCTTAGACAATCTACACCCAGTACGTAGTAGTATTTGTTTCAATTCACCTTCTGGGACTCTGGGGAATTTTAGGGTTGCGAAAAAAATGGATAAAACTCTAAAGGTTCCATTTTGTAAATCTGGGGAATTTTTGAAGTACGAGAATTCTAAAAAAGGATAAAACTTAGTTACTTACCCGAGAAGCGTCGCCCGATAATTGTATCACTTTTGCTTTTCCTCCTCTTTCGTCATCATTGATTCCCTTCGCAACCACAGTGGCTTGAAGCCTTTCAAATCGATTACTTTTGGGTCCGCACCAAACATGGATTTTCTAAAGCGAAAAAAAGTGAAGTGGAGTGTTCGTCTATGGAGCGGGAGGTGTGAGGTTTAAATCTCAGGCCAGTCAAATCGGACACTGAGTTGCCAACGGCTCGCCGCCGCTGCTGCATTTTTTTCAAAAGGAGCTGTGTTGCCTGCAAGTGCAATGACGCCGAAATGGGTCACGCAAACTCATTACACGCTTCGGCGCAACACAGCGAGTATAATTTAACATTGATTTGATTTCAAAAAAGTACATGTCAACACAAAAAGTAAAGCTAGACTATTGAATATTATAAGCGTGGTGCTAACCAAAAAGATATTACGGTCTTTCATTTATCACTTTCTTGAGTTCGTTTAGATGAAAGTCTAATCACTTTCAGCACAAATTTGCGGAAAACTCGATCAGCTGCAAAATTTGAAATATACAAATTTTTGCTTCAACATAATTCACAGTTTCTGGAAAATTACAAATACGTAAGTGGTAAAACCCGTCAAAAGCCTTACTTCTCCATTGTCAAAGATAAAGCAATCTGATTGGTTGATGCTCTCCCATTTCATTGGCACAACATCAGCCCTGACCTGTCTTCGGCCACGGACCCACATCAGTCGCTTGATGGAGCTAAAGTCGTTGATTTCCACGTGGTTGAACCCAGAGGCCACACCCCCTTCCTACAAAAAATCATTTCAAATTGCAGTAAAAAAATTGCGTCTATTTATCTAATTTGCTTCATTGATTCTTCATAAGTCGGGGTTGCGGTGGAGAAAGTAAAGGCGTGGGTTTACGACAACCCTGATTGCATGATCTGGATTCAAACCGTATATGATCACGTTGTTGCGTCCTTTTTACGATGTTTTTTTACGGCGCTTTTTACGCTATTTTAGGCAGTTTAAGGCGCTTTTTACGATAGTTATCTCAGCTTGGCGGCATCAAACAAACAGCAAAGAAGTCATCCTCCAAAGGAAAACTTCGAAAACAGTCTACTCCAGAGTGGATGCGGATGACGAAACATGCAGAGGATATTCTTTGTCGAGGCAGGAAAATGAAGATGTGCAATCAGTCCAAAATTAATCCATACTGGAGCAAAGAACCTTTTCGCCTTCAAATCACTATATTAGAATTACATCAGGTCGAACCCAAGAGAATAATTTCCATGAATTATACAGCAAGCGTTCATGACACATAAAACAGCTTAATTTAATTTCAGCTATTTAATATAGTGTGTTTCGTTAAACCTTTGATTAGTACAGAAATATGTGAGCGTAACTGCGCTTTAAAAACAAAGAATTGTCATCCTCAATAAAGATCGTACCAGGTATTTCACAGCAGGTTTGAAGTAACCCATAAAAAGGGCAGATTCAAAAGACTGGGTTTCGCGATGTTGGACTGGTTTGCCCCCATACTGGTCGTCCAAATGGGTCGCTTGGATGGCGGCGGCTCCGTATTCGTCTTGGGAACTATCTTTGCCTGCAATCAAAAAGTAATTTACGAATTTCGTGGTTATTTTCTGTTAATACGTAAACCGGCACTCGAACAGTTTTTTCAAGAGCATAAAATTAAGCCAAAATTTTGCAGACGGACAATGAAACTATTTTCAGTCATATGATCTCAGTGCTTCTAACAAACATCATTTACGTCATTCATAATGCGTAAGTTAACATCGAAATGAGGCCGATTTTGGTGACTAAAATGAAAACACTTAAAACTGCTAAAATTTGAATTGTTTTTCACGTCGAGTTGCGCATATTCGTTGATTAGAAGATTGGTGACGTCAAATTGTTTACGTAAACCATTATGCGTAGGGTTATGATGAGTGGCACGCTGCAACTTTCATTCCATGTCGAATTCAATTTGTGTATGTTTTACTCTCTCTAAATTGCCATGGCTGTCCTTCTTGATCGTACTATACTTTGTTTGTTTTGCTTGCATATTTTATCTACGTATAGGTCGGAACTGTTTGCAATGCAATTTTCAACGGAAGAATTTGCTTCTTTTTGTGGCCTCTTTCGGCCTTTATTTGAAATTTCTTTTTTAACCATTTCGTGTGTTTGCAAAAAAATTCCAAAGCTTTGCGAAAAATTTCCACAAAATTAGGTCTGATAAAATCAAAATTTGTTCCAACTAACAAAGAAATTCAATCAGCATTGCAACCTCAAATAACCAAGCTACAGTAATTAGACGTATATTAGCCCGAGCGCGCTAAAAAGAAATGATATGGAGGTATGATTAGCATAAGGTTGAGCCCGGTTCAGCGTTCTTTTATCATCAAGACACAAACTTGGTTATAAAAAAAAGGACTAATTCCGAATTTTAAGCCAGAGTCTAAATTATCTGACCGTAATTTTCAAGACATAAATAATGCAGCGATTTCTTCCTAGAATAATCAGGTTCCAGTAACGCAACCGGTATGAATAAGCGAACAATTTAGCCGGTTTTAAACGCGACGAACAAAATTTTAGCCTTGGTTTGCTTGGGTTTAGCAGTGAGCACGAAATTTTTGTGGCGAGACGGAAGAAATAACGCCTCCTCCAACCGAAACGCCTTTATTTTAACTAGAAAAGGGAATGCATTTTTATCACTTCATTTTTAACACAAGCGTTCTTTGGTAAAGATTAGTAGAAGAATTTTTCGAAAACACAAAGTTATGTTCATGTACATGTAAATTCGACAAGCACAAAAACATTTGAAATCTTCAACCTTATAGGCTCGAGTCCATCCCCATGTGCTGATCATGGGCAAGACCGCATTTTCGTTAGGAATCTGCAGCAAATGATCGGCGATGCGGATAAATGAATGAAACAAAATAATATCCCGGTACTGTTGCAGGTGCTGACGACGATTCTCGGGTTCGATTTACGCTGCGGTCGTTACTCGTTTTTTACTTCGTTGGCATTAAAAGGAGATAGCCTTAGACGTTGCTTTAAAATAGCAATTGGCGCGATGCGGAAAGAAAATAGGTAAATGAGCGCAAACTACTGTACATTAAAAGATATCTAAGAAAGAAAGCTAGCAAATTCAGTTCATATTTGCTTTTGAAAAAGGTTAATGTGCAACGTCAACGTAATTTCCAATCATGCTTTAGATATAGAATGCACCTAGCAACATATTTCTAGCCCTTATCAATTAATATTTGATCTATATCATGCCCTATTTCACTGCCGTATGCTATAGCTCTGGAATTTTTCAGTATTCTCAAGTGCTGAATTTTTAACGTTTTAAACAAGGACCCATCATGAACTAAAATTAGCATTGGCAAATTAGTAAATCCAAAAATGGTAAAGTTACATCATTGGGGTGTTACAGCTACTTGGAAATAGCTGCCAGCAAAATAGGAATCGATAGATTTTGTTCAATAATCTTTCGCGAGTAAAAGTTTGATCCGACAAAACGTGCCGTGAATTTTCTTCTCCCTTAATTAGTTTCGAACTGCGAGATCACATCAATATAAGGGATAATCAAGCGTTCAAAATCAAAAAAGTATAACAGAAAAATAACAATACAAGTTATGTATCACTTTGCAGTTAACAAGGCCCATTAGCTATAAAACCATGTATTCGAGGACCAATTGACCCCGATTTTAATTTTTGGTGATGAAAATGGGCAAATTCGGCCTACAAGAACATAATTAACGCAAGGCAAATCGTTGAGCTCATCCAGACAACCGGCAACGCCTTAAAAGGTGCTTTAAGGAACACTGTTGCAAATTTTTATCGCAAATATTGAAGCCGTTATAAGTTCGGCATTTGTGCCAAGCACGATTTTTAAAAAATATGTCGCTTCTGATTGGACACTTGCAACTCTGACGTCAATCACATCGCACACGTAAATTGTATTCACAGAATTAGGCATTGATTAGAATGCACATTCGTGATCCCAAAAACGCCCAATTTACTTAAATCAGCGGTTTACAAGTGGTAGAAGCTAGAGCTGCAATGGGGAGACCTATAACGCGGTTGATTGCCTGTTTTTCTGAAACAGGCTTTTCTGCAAGATACGTTATTTACAGCATTCTCTAATTTGCAGCGTGAATCGGATATAAACGAAAGGCTGACGCAGATGACCATGATTTATAAATATAATTCGATACAGTACTCAAGTCTGTAGCTTACGTACTTTTTGTTGAACTGGGACACAAATTACGCCAATTAGTTCTGTGAAAATGAACTAAAAATTCCACTCTTTGCCTAATGCAGAGTTGTAAACGGGCCGACCAGTTCACGCCCGAACCCGGTCCAAACCCGAAAATATAAGCCCGAATCCGAATACTAATTTGGAACCCAAATCATACCCGAAAAAAAACGAAAGTTAAGTTAGGTCCGAAAAATTTATTAGTGCTGCCAAGTTATTTTGATCATATTTTTGTGCACCTAAGACAAAAAGCACGTCTCAGGCCCGAATTAAACCCAAAATTTTTTGTCAAATTTAGGTTCAAACTCAGCCCGAAAAGCCCGCCCCGACTTACAACTCTGACCTAATGTGCCTTTGAATCTTTGCCTACTAATTGCAGTAAGTCGTGACATCACTTAATAACCAAGAGAGGACATCGATAACGAAGCTGAGGAAGATGGGGTAACGAGTGGGGGGGTGCATGCAAACTGAATCTTTTGGGGCGCTTAAAAACTCGTAACACGTTTCGGCATATTTCAGCGTGTATAATAAAAGATTTGATTTATACGACATAAAAAAAGACTCCAGATACAAAATACTACATTATTTACACTACAAGAAAAACGACTACAAATAAAAAGCGGATTAGGTTGCACACTCACCAATCCACATATGAAGATCGTAAGAAGAGTCGCCGCTGCTTGCGACAATTTCATTCAGCACAATGTAAGAATCGCCACTGTAAAAGTAGCCATACTGCTGCTGTGGTACAGGGACCATCTCAAACTTCTCAATTCTCCATACCTACGAAACGATAAAATATTTTGTCTCTCAAACCTGACTTAAACAAAACGATCTTAATTGCAAAACTTGCTGAGGTTTACAATAACCGGTAATAACTTTAAACTATTTTTTGAAATCTTGTAGTCGATCAAGTGCCTGGATTTGATGGCTCGCTACTGCAGAGAAGATGTTGGTGCAACGGAATAAAGCACCATAAAACCCTAGAGAACATAGCATGCACGAAGTCAATGGTCATCCTCAAACCATTTAAAGTGGGAGTACTCCATGATCACTCCGATGACCGTTAGTGATCGACGTGGCGCCCATTGGCTGTGTCCTACTTGCAACCTAAAATACAGACAGTTTTTCTTCAAACCAGCACCAAAAACAGTGTTCCGCAACCTTTTTTAACCTGCGGCACACTTATGCAACTCGCTAAATTCGGCGACACCGCAACAAACAATGTCAGTAAAAACACAAAAAATGCAAAAAACGATATAAATTTATTCTCGTACATCAGAGGTTACTAAGCTTTTTTGTCTTGTCTACCCCTAAGAAATGGTGTTCAGTCCGGCAAACCAGCAATTCCTCTGATTTTCGGTGGGTCTCCAAAAAAAAGAAAAGGTCTCCAGTCCGGCAAACCAGCAATTTCTCCGATTTACAGGGTAGCATCCCAAAGAAAAAAAAAAGGTCTCCAGTCGGGAAAACTACCAAAGTCGAAGTTTCTTGAGATGGTTTCCAAAAAAAAAAAAAAAAAAAAAAAAAAAAGGTCTTTTTACGTCACAAATAGTAGGTATAGAGAAATGTTCAGATTTGGAAAAATATTTCTGTTACTTCGCCAGAAAAATTACAAATACTCTGCAATACACCTGAAATGATCTCGCGACACACCGGTTGCGGAGCACTGACCAAATACGACGAGGTTTGACCAATCAACTTTCTTAAAACAGCTGCTTACGTGATTTTGCTTACCTTCAAGTTTTTGGACGGCATTTTGTCTCTAAATTCCCTAAGATGCTACGGTGCAAATATCTTTACAAGTAGTAGTCTGAAACGTAAAGTAAGAAGTTTTCCGCAATACCATTTACGTAACAAATTTCAAGGTCTCAAAGAGCTAATTCGCTAATTTAAACATTATGTCAAATATATTCTTTTGCAAATAAAATTGCTGCATTGGCAAAAAAATCAAATATTTTAATTTTTTTCCTCAAGTCAATGTTGCAAAGGTTTTTCATGACCGTATAATAGCTGCGCATAGATTTTCGATAGATGTTAACTTACGGTCACGGAATTACTATACATGAAACCAATTTATTGGAAGAAGCGTCACTTTGCGAGGCACAAAATGTGCCTCTTTATGGTTTATTGGAGTGGCACAAAACGTGCATAAAAGTGATGATTTCAGATTTCATTCATAGTCACATTTTAATTTGTTTGGCCGGTTTGGCTTGTAGAATTGTAATGACGTGAACATTACAGGGCCCCATTTCTAGTAGTTTATGTTTCAGTTGCAACAGCGTTTCTCAAACCATGGGTCGCGACCCAAATGCGAGTCGCCTAGGCTTTATGAATGGGTCGCTGATACAAGTAGAGCTCTCAGTACTTTGGCTATCTTTAGTTCATAGTTAGGCATTGATCTTCGAATTTTTGTGTGCTTTTTTTTTCGAGAAATGATAATTGCTAGGGGCTGAAATTTAAGAAAAAAGTGTCCAGACCGAAAGTTCATTACCGAAGTTTTGATGTTTAGTTGCAAACGAATATCCAATATTAAATGAAAAAGCCTTAAAAATTATAATCCCTTTTCCAAAATCTTATTTATGTCAGATGCGACTTTCTGCTCAGGCATTTATGAAAGACAAATAATATAGAAACCGTCTGGATGCAGAGCATCCAATGCATTTAGCGTTGAGTGATGTTGAGCTGGATTTCATAAACTTGTTGAAGCGAAATGGCGATAAATGCTGCGTAATAAAAGCTCTCCTTTTGTGTTCTGTTTTTTTTGTTTTTTTTTGTAATGATTTAGTTGGGTCGCAGCTATTCTTGCAGATAGGGTTTTTAAACGATTTTGGGTCGCAAAAGAAAATGGTTGAGAAACACAAGTTACAAAAGAATGATTTTTTTACATTTTTTCAGCTCTCGCATAAAAGCGCAGACAAAAAATTCAAATTACTAATATCATTAATTTCATAAATCGGTATTGCCAAGCTAGATAAATTTTAAGTCAATAGTGTCGAAAATTAACTGATTAAAAATTTGATCGTTGATGCCCTCAGGGTGAGCATATCAAATTAGATATTGTAATTATACAGCCGCCAAAGCCGAGTGAAAAAGGCCAACAATATAAGACGTAATTTGTCATGAAAGCGGTGTAACCTAAAATTTGTAATGCGAAATTTGTGCAATTATAAACTGAGCAAAACTGCAAGCGTAATTGACTTCCTAGCTTCATTACTCACTCTACAGTACAAATTATTTGAAAACCAACACAGACTAGCTAAAACTATTCCTTTGCGCTGATCTAATTAGGAATCGTACAGTCACATGTTAGAGGAAACTCCAATAATTTTTTTCGGTTTCAACTATTCATTACAAAAACTTTTTATTATAAAAACTAAAACACGATAATGGATAAATAAAACTTTTCTATGCCATTGCAGTAACGCCTATTGCACTGTAGATGTAGTTCAAACTGTCTCTACAGCGTGCCAAAGTTGAATTGCTGCACTTGCAATTCTGCAATTGCGATTTTCTAGCTGTAAAATGAATTTACTGAAAGCTACTAACAGTAACACATATGCTACATACGCCTAGGCATGGCGTAAAGACGTAACTTTAGCTTGTTTAAATGGCACGCCAGGCGTATGTACAGTTAGCTAAGCAAAACAAACAAAAGTACTTTGATTCGCTTTGCAGTATTCATCCAGTAAAAACCAGTAAGATTATAAATTAACGGTTACTCGTCAAGTCGCCATACGCTAGATAGGCCACCAAAAAAAAATCTATCTTGCTTTCTCCATTTTGAACCTTAAATAAACATCTATGGTTGAGTTTCGTTTTAATCAATCGATTTTTGCTGTTACGCTTACGGTCGCTAAATTAAAAATTTACGGGTTCTCAGCATTTTACGCATTATCGAGTGCTTTCGCTTCCATGTTGCTCATGTAGCGCCTTTGTCTTTCGATTTGCAATTTTCAATTTCCGGTTTATGCACCGGCCTAAATACAAACACGAACTGTGGCCAAAATGCACAGCCAGAACAAATTATCTTTACCTTTGTTTTTTGCCTAAATTTGAGAGGGAGTGATGATTTCTTTTTTGTACATTTATCGGAACATAGATCCTGTAAAACCTATGATCCGAAATAGCTTGTTCTGCAATTTTAATCTCAACCGTTTAGCGGTTAGCGCTTGCTATGTTATTATCTACCGGTAACCGCTATTATTGCGCTAAAACTGCAATGCTTTTAAGTAAGCTGACTTTTCTCTTCTGGCAAGAGAGTTATCAGTCTTGATTTAGGCAATTATAATCACGCATTTTATTGCTGTATCTGGACTGAACTCGATTACAATCACTAAAATCTGGTGATACTTATAGCTTAGCTTACTGCTAAGCTGAAGGCCTGTAGTTGCCTTTACTATACCTACTGGCTACTGCCCCAACTTTGATAAAATGCTATTCGTTCAATTGTTTTGAACCTCGAATGCAGATCGTTTAGTATGGGAAATTTAAATTGCTGCTTTCGAAAGCCAGAAGGTTGTTTCCTATGTTTATAGTTTTGTTTCATCACCATCGCATAGACTCGTCACCATGACGCCGTTTCTCCTAAGGGACGACTATGCTTTGCTGACTTGCTTATCAGCGATGGGTTTATGATAGTTTATAAACATTACAAAACCATGATTCAGAACATCCCTTTAATAAAACTGAAACGTTTTCTTATTCGTAATTTGATACAATCTGCGGAACGGCTTTTGAGTTAAAGGGGTACTACGTAACTACAGTACTAAGTTACCGAGCAATAGGAAGCTAAAAATTGAAAACTTTTTGCTATTCAGTTAATTTATTCGTAGAAATTCCGACTTTATTGTAGCTAACACTTGTTTTTTCTATTACAAAAATTTTTTGCGTCTTAGATAAGAGCACGCTTCACTGCATAATTATCTCTACTTGCCTTCTAACAAGCAGCAAATTTTAATGGGATTCAATTAAGATTTTTTTATCATTGAATTTTTTATGACGAAAAACTTTCAACGTAGTCGAATCCGAACAAAGTGCGGATTCGTACGAACGACAGCTCCACCTCACTGCCCCTCCACATGACAGGAGGATAATAACACAAACAGTCAAATTATTTTATGAACAATTTTTTGGTATTGGCCTCTTTAGGTCCTCATCCATCGAAAAACCTATAGGTAATCAATCAGATTGTTACGTGAAAGTGTGTATTTTGATTTTTGCTTGCCTTTTATCTTTGCAGATTGCGCCGAATCTGACCCAGACCTCTGTATTTTCACCAACCAATGGTCGAGCTGTAAATGTATCCGTCTTCGAAACGGGAAATGCTAGGTTCAATTCCCGGGCAGGTTAGATCGCACACAATTGTTTCCGACAGCTTGTCATCGCTACGACATTATTTTCTTCGACGCCAGTTGTGTTGCCGCGAGGGCAATGACGAAGAGATAGGTTACACTAACTTGGTACTCCTTTTGGCGTACTATAGTCCATAAAATAAAGACTGTTTTTGTATTTTAATTTTGTAAACAAAAAGAACTATTTTATAGTGTTTATGTGGGTTCTCTGCAGAATCTAGTTATTCACAAGTGCCCTAGTAGCAAACTTTTCAAGAGTAAAAATCCCAGAAGAATCATTTTTAGATCCTTCTTCATCTTTAATTCAGGCACTGTGATATGGCACAATTGCTGCTGTTGCTTCTTCCGGCGCCCCCATCTTCATGAGATGGTTGGAAAGTACCAACCAAGCCTACAATTTACGCATTGTATTGCGCTTGAAACATGAACGTGATACAATATTATTTTCAGTCAATGTGCAGAAGTCAAGGATTATTACCGACTGAAAACTTCTTCATTTTTTTTTGTCTCTATAATCTGGACTACACTAAAATTCTAATCTCTCTTGTGCAACTCCTTTTTTACTTATCGGAAAAGAAGCAAAAACCTCTCCCAATCGCTTAAGAGAGCGCTTTGCGAAGGTTTTTACTATTTGAGGAAATGCGTCGATGAGTGAGCACGCACACGATCTTACGCACGTCGTTCATTTTTCTGTAGTGCCGGTGGCCTTTGAAGCTAACAATTAGTACGCTGATTGCTCATTGCACTATTCTACTGCAGTTTTTACTTACGCATTTCAAGTGACCTTGCAATCAGCTTGCTTTGAATTTTCATAAACTAATCCCAATAAGCTGTAAAGCACTGACAAGTCGCGACAAGGATAATAAGATCGAGTTGTACACGATCTCCGCCAAGCAGAGTTTTAAACGGGCCGACTAGTTCAGGCCCAAATCCGAAAATATTGCTCGAACCCGGTACGAACCCGAAAACTAATTTGAAGCCCAAATCATGCCCGAAAAAAACCGAAAGTTAAGCTAGGTGTGAAAAACGTAAGAGGTTAATTGCTCCTTTCCTAAGTAACTTTAGTCTGCTAACTGTGAATGTGGAATTATTGTACTCCAATTACCGCATTGATTGATCCTTAAATGAAGTCTTCATTCAGCAATGCTGCCAAGTTATTTTAATTACATTTTTGTGCACCTATTAAGACAAAAAGCACGTCTCAGGCCCGAATAAAGCCCGAAAGTTTGTCAACTTTAAGCTCGAACCCCAACCCGACCCGAAAAGCCCGGCCCAACTTACAACTCTGCCGCCAAGACGGTAACCAAAGGCTTTGTTTAGGTGGTGCACAGTTATACCTCGTCGAAATTTAAGTGAAAGACCAAAAAAGTCATGGTAATATTATGGGGCCAATTTTTTTCGAATGTAAGGTGTAGTAGAGTGTAGAGTATAAAAAATCTAAAAAAAGACGAAGGTCTTCGTAACATTGTGGGGCCTATTGCGGCCAACTACATCATGTGGACCAAGAAATAGGTTCTCGACTAAATAAGGAACAAAATTAAATTAGTAAGCTTATTTTGATCCTAGATGTAATATTGGAGATGTTATTTCCGGATAAAATGTTGTATATTCAGCCAGGTGCGTAGCCAGGAATTTGCAGTGGGGGGCTGTTTTGGACGCGGGAAACAACATCAAACGATCTTGACCTAGATTTTGATTGATCTTCACCCAGATTGAGTCAGTTATTTTGTCAGATTTAGCTGATCTCCGAAAAAAAGGTTGCCCAAGTTTAGGTGATCTCCGGAAAAAAAAAGGTCTTCATCCTAGCTGAAAGCGAGTTTTTCTGGTCGATATCCCTTAGGTTGTTGACTACTTCTCAACGCCAATACCATTTGGGGGGCTATTTCCGTTTTTAGTGCGAAAATCAGCCTCAAAAGTGCTAAAAACAGGCTTTTTTTTGCATACTCCTCAGGCCAATGGGGGAGCTCGAGCCCCCCCCCCCCCCCGCCCCCCTGGCTACGCTACTGTATTCAGCGTTATCACGGTTCAGTATGCAGTAAATCTTAAAACTAAAGGAAACTTCTAGACGAGCTCAAGCATGCCCTCTTCTGTTTACGGCCATGACCACCGCCTCAATTATGTTGGAAAGTAAAGCCCAAGTTAGCATTAAAGGTATACTGCTCGAAATCGATTTTATTGAAGAAACGAGAATTGCTTGAGGTAATAAAGAGGAGCCCCAAACTTTTTTCCACAATTTCCTTTATTCGCAAAAATACGATTTAATCCGTTTTACTCAGTACCATTGGCAACCCGGCTTTTCGCAATTTTGTGACAACACAAAAGGCATAATTTTGCAAAATTTCTCGCAGACTAAGAAACCAAATTACCAACTAGCTGCAATGGGTTCATTGGCGTAACCAGGGGGCACCCCGCCCCCTCCCACAATTGAAATGCTACCAATGACTAAATGTGACAAGAAAGCCTATTGTTTCTTCAGTATCAGTTTCTTTTAGCATCTTCGCGTAAAACAGTGCACGCGTACAAAAGTAATTGATAAAAATATTGACAACCAGTAGGCCCGGCCTCCTCAATTCCATTTTTGCTAACCAAATTATAGCCTATGTATAAACCTGGTCAAATTAAGGGCTTTTGTTCTAAGAGTTGCTACCTCAGGCCCTCATCAATTCTTTGTATGGGCGTGATGTAATAACCAGAAACGAATTTACCATATATGGCACAGATATGTCAGGGGCCCCCGCGTTCAGATAGTAAGACTTTTTTTGGTCTTCACCTACAGTATATTTAGCAGGAAAATGTTGCAAAATTCCCCTAGTGCCAGGGGGCCCCATGCAATGTAAACCCGGCCTGGACAATAACAAGGTTAGTAGGCGTAACCATCTTTTGTACCATTTTTCAATAACAATTCACCTCTACCTCGCCAGTTTTTAGACGAAAATATACTTTTGAAAAAAAAAATTAGCTAGGAGAAATGCTCATTAAACAAATTATTGACTTTGAATTAAAGGGGCCTGGGCCTCCTGGATGTACATGTACGAGTTCCTAAACTGGTTATTTTTATGACGAAACAAAAATCCCTTAAAAAAAGATGTTCGAGTGGATTGTTATTTACTGCTAAAATATTGCAAAAGGCAATGTACCTTACTGTCCCCTACATGGACGAAATCACTTGCAAAATTTAACACCGAAATGCAAGATTTTAAACGTGCTTTGGACTTAAATTGCAAGTAAAAAGAGGATTGATCAATTTAAGTTTTTCTATTGGCTTTCAAATGTTAAAAATCTATTTCTTTTAAATGGCTCTGAATACGTGCGAAATGTGATTCAATGGCATTAAAGTAGCTTTTTCCAAAAAAGTACAGAAAATTGCACAGCGGCTGGGAGCTTGGCCCCCATAGCCTTCGGCGGCTGAGAGCTCCGCCCCCAGACCCCCTCTGTAATATGTTTTAGTTATACTAGTTGACTCAACACGTCTCCCAATTTAGACATTTTAGCTTTTTAACTTTTGGTTTAAGCTTTCTCTCTTCAGCAAAATATTGTTTATGTGCCAAACCAGGCCTCAGCTTCTTATTTTTCGTTATACGATATCTTAGCTCCACAAAAAGGTCCTCTTTCGAAAATTTTTGATGACGTCATTGGATGTGATTTTTGGTTTGCCCCCTCCCCCCAATCAAAAATCCTGGCTACGCCTATGTGAGTAGTCTATAATCAAATCTGAAAATTTGGCTACTGCTACTAGAACTTGTTGACCTAGGCTACCGGTACTGATATACAGTACTGGCACTGCTTTTGTGATGTCACAACATTGCGAAGTGCGAGGTTACCAATGATACGCAGTAATAAAGATTGAAACTTTTTTCGCGAATAAGGGAAATTGTGGAAAAAGGTTTAAGGCATCTCTATAGTACC